>CAHIKZ030001855.1:257500-389621 GCA_903632075.3 Acanthosepion pharaonis
TAAATATGGCCTCAAAATCAAAAAATAATAATTAGTCAAATTTCAAAATTTTCTCAAAAGGGCTTAAAATTGCCTGAACCTCTAAAATTTAATGGGCTTATTTACGCTTGCCAGAATCTATTCATAGACTATATTTTTTCGTATTGGACTGTTCAAATCTAATGTTGCTGTTTGCAAAAGGGCCTCCATATATAAATTATTTTTTTCAGGGCCCTAAAAATGTAGGTCCACCACTGATGAGGGAACAATGTCCGAAACATTGTGACTATAAAAACAAAGATGAGGACATGCACCCAAGTATAAATGATTGGCAGATACCTATAGAGCTAAGTATAAACAACCAACATTTATCTATGAACCCAAATATAAGTAAATGACTAATGTTTACCAAGTATAAATGACCAACAATTAGAAAAACAAGTAATAGTTCTCTTATTAGCTGTTGTAAACAAAACAAAAGAAGATAACTTTTACTAAATAATTTTATTGAATAGCTGTATTGATTGCAACAGAAGAGCCAAGGATTGAACAGATACTATACTCTGATCCTGCCACCAATGAGGGAAGTGCTCCTCAGGACCAGAAATTTTTCCAAACTGTTTTGTGATCTGGTCAAAGATAGAAACATGACAGAAAGAAGAACTGATACCACACTTTAATCGGTATTTACCAACCTTTCCTCAAAAGTTGGATGCGAAACAAGGTCATTTTTAATGTGGTATGTCCACATTTATGAAGAAGGCCAAATTTTGACCAAAATTACCCAATATTTTTAATGTGAAATGCTCATATGTGGACATCTGGGCCAAAGACAAAAATTTCCCAATCCCTGTTACAATGGGTTTGATAGCCACCAAAACGTCCCTATTTAAGTGCAATAAGGGAGGGGCTGCTGCTAGGTTAATATACCTATGACTAGCAATCCCTCCAAGCTTTTTCTTGAAATGCCTGCAGATAGAAACATGGCAAGGAGGTAAAGAACTGATATCACACTTTGATTGGCATTTTTCAACTTCTCCATGAAAGTTGGATGTGACTTTTAAATCATTTTTTAATGTTCTGTCATATAATTGGGTGGAAAACAGGGAAAAAAGAAAATAATTGCCCAGTTTACGTGACCACAATCACACTGGCATTAGTATTGATCAACCCTCCCTCTTTAGTACAATGATGGAGGGGAGGTTTATTATAGGTTTGGAAATCAAAAATTTAAATATCTCTTGAAAGTCAGACTGAGTTTAAATATTGGGCATTTTAATTTTTACTACATTTACTTCTGCATATAATATATATATGGGAAATATATTAATCCAAATCTTATCTATATATACTAATTTTAGCAAGCAAATCAACAGTAAAAAAAAAAACAAGCAAACAAATATATTAGACAAAAACATTTCACTAAAGAATGCACAGTTGTATAAAATTTGTTAAAAAGGGAAAGGCAAAATCAAGGAACAAAATTCAAATTCCATGAATTTTTTTTTAAGATAATGCCTTCAGGAAAGGCATGAATTTATTTTGTATTTCACAGTTATAAGTTAAACTTTAGCTAAAAGGAATAGCGGACAGATAGACCACTTTTGATTTTTCTTTATTTATATAGAGCAAATATGTTATAAGATGTGATATATATATTTTTTTTGTAACATGAAGTTACCATTGGACAATCCAAAAATTGCCCAGTTCCAATATCCACAGTCACGCTGGCATCAGTATCCACCAACCTTCCCTCTGAAGGAGGTGCTATCATTTAGACAGGAAAAAATAAATATAAAGGATTAGGTATCTCTCGTAATTTTAATAGGAATTAGAGGACATATTTAAACGGAATAACCTTTTTATTTAATTTAAAAATTATAGATTTATTTATTTGACTCTCCATGGTAGCAAGATGTGTATCTGTCTATATTTCTGAGATTAGGTGTTATGTACACTATTTACATTATTCAGACTATTGTCCTCATCTTTGTCACCATATTTCAGCCATTGTACACTCTGGCCTTCTTCAGGTGGTTGGAATGTCAAACTGAACCCTTTATTTCGCTCACTGGGGTAGACTGAACTAGTTCCCCATGCCATATCTAATGGATATCAGTTATCAGTTACCTACTGTTAATTCCCCTCTCCAAGTTCTCCACCGCCTTAACCAAGTTCTCCACCTTATTGAACTCACTCTCTTTGGGTCCTGTCACTGGATCTAACCAACGCCTTTATCCACTGTGCCATGTGTCCTAGAGAACATCTGTGTATGAATTTCTGGGTATTATAAACCTAGTGTCTTCAGCAACCATATTTTACCAGTGCTCATATTGCATATTTTGCTGTTATCATTTCATGTTTTTACCAGAGCTCATATTGCAATTTTTGTTGTTATTATCACTTTTCTTTGGGACTCCTTATTACTGGTTCCCATATTGTATTCATTTTTATGCTTGGTTGGCTCAGGAGATTTTTGTGGCCTAGCATATGTGCTGATTCCTTAAGTTTACAAATTTTCCAATGATGTTCTTTGTCTATGATCTCAATCTGATCCCACAGAGGGCAGTGATCTCCCTTCTCTCTCCATATGTGGTCAGCCATGCCTGATTTTTCCACTTACCCTCGTGTTACAGCTTTCTAGTGTTCTTCAAGCCTTACCTTAAGGGGGTGGCCTTCTGCCCTTTATATTTCTTTCTGCAGCTGCACAGGATAGCGTACACACAGTCTTTAGTCATGTTATCCACTATAGGGAGGGGTCTTACTCGGGAGAGATATCTGTGAAGTGTTGTCCAGCTTTTGAAGGTTGTCCTGATGTTATATGGACTGCAGATCCTTTGTATTTTCTCTGATTACCCCTTCACATAAGGCAGGCTGACTGTTTTCTGAGTGTTGAAGATGTTGGGTTTATAATATTCATACACAGATGTCCTTGGCACAGTGGTTAAAGGTGTTAGTTACATCCAGTGACAGGACCCAAAGTGTGTGAGTTCAATACCTGGTTAAGGTGGTCAAGAACTTGGAGAGGGGAATTAATTAACAGGAGATAACTGATAACTGACATATAATAACATGGTACATGGAACTAGAGGGTTCAGTTCGACATTCCAACCACCTGAAGAAGGCTGGAGCATACAACAGCTGAAATGTTGTAATAAATATGGCGACAAAGATGAGAACAATAGTCTGAATAATGTAAAGTTGTTTTTAATGTGGGATTGCCATCAGCCAATCAAAAAATTACCCAGTCCTCACAACCACTGCCAAGCTAACATCGGTATCCATCAACCTTCTCTCAATATGTACAATGAGGGAGGTACTATTGCAGGGTTGGAATCCCAGGGACTAGGTATCCCTCATAATTTGAAAAGGAAGAGGACACATACTAACCTTGGATCCCAGCTTGAAGGCCATGAAAAATACAGTCTGATGATAGGTAGATAAGCATTAGATTGTATATGGTTTGGTTTGGTTTGGTTTGTTTTATGGCATATCAACCTCAATGGGTCATTTAATGTCGACAACTTATTTCCTGGTGATATTTTTGTTTTGTCAAAAATCTATTTCTGGTAATATATTTTTTCCTCAAAATTGTATAGCTGGTAATATTTCTTTTTCTTCAAAAATTTATTTCTGGTAATAATTTTTGACAAAGTATTTCTGGTATTAAAACCTATTTTTACATTTTCATAATGCTTTTTACCTCAGTTTTGGAGTTAACTATTTACCCATAGCTGGGACCCTAACAGATGCTACCACTCTGGATCAGGATGGACCTGGGAACACCAGCAATTAAGAGGTGGTTCCACACTCCTCAAAGCCTCCTGATCAGAGGCCTTGCTGTTGGACATAGTTTATCGTCTTACACTGGACATGGACATAGTTTATCGTCATACCCAGGATTGGATTGTATATGCAAACAATACTAGTATAGATACTACTAGTAATAATAATAATAATACCGAACTTAAATACATTAAGAAAATAATTATACAGCTTTGTTTCTGAATTTCTCAGTACTGTGTGGAGTTGTATGACTTGATAGAAAATACGTATAATACAAGATCTCTAGTTAAAAATGAAAAACCTTGCATAAGAAATAATAATAATAATGATGATAATAATAATAATAATGTAATGATAATAATAATAATTATAATAATAATTATTATTATTACTATAATAATTATTAGTATAATAAAATTATTATGAACACTGAAAGATATGCAAGAATCACAAAATTGAAACCACATCAACATACAAGTTGCTCAGAAGATGACCTTACTAGGAATATCCCATATACTAAGAAAAGTGCTATCAATTCAATGACAATTCTCCTATAGGCCTAAGGACCATAGTTTGGACTCAGCTCTACAGGATAAAAAGCAGGAAACATAACATACACAAATGATAATAATATCAATGCAATAATAATAATAATAATAATGAAGAAGAAAAGTGAGATGTTGTGAGTTTCCGTGTGTCGGTGTATGAATCAAGACAAACACAGTTGTAGAGGAAAATACTGGTATATTCATAAAAGCAATTAACAATAGAGTGATTAGTAGAACGAAGGTTGGTTAGTATAAAACAATATCCAAAGTCTATAGTCCAACGGTATGTACCGGGTAATAGATTATCTGGACTGCTAACGCTGACTCTCTCCCCAGAGCTGACTTATATAAGAGGGACCAGTCCATTACTAGTTAGAAGGTGGGTGCGCCCCAACAAAAAGTTAATAACTAATACAGATAATAAACACATTAAAAAAGTAAGAAGATGCCTCTTCATTGATGTGGTTGTCCCTAGTGACCATAATATCAAGGCTAAAGAAACTGGGAAGCTTAAAAAGTACACTGACTTTTGGATTTATGCTGCCAGAATATGGAACATTCAAACCACTATTGTCCCCCCCGCCCCAGTTATCATTGGGATGTTGCTGTCTATACCAATGAACCTAAAGACTTTCACAAAGAAAATCAGGATAAAGTCTGTGTTGCTTGGTTCCTGCTAATTCTACAAAAGGTGCTATCTGTTTGAGGTCACAACTTGATAGAGAACACCTATAATGTAAGATCTTCAGTTGAAAAAATTCTGAGAAAGAAGAGAATAATAATAATAATAATAATAATAATAATAATAATAATAATAATAATAAAAAATTTAGTTGTATGTTCCATAGAGTCTGTCTCTAGATTCCCATTCTCCAAGATGAAAATCAATTTTATCAAAAAAAACCTTTTGGAAAATAAAGATGAATCCTGCCTGGTTACAAGTCCTGATTAGCCAACATTTAAATCATAATGGTATCAAATATTCAAAATGTATAAGTTGCCTGAGTGAAACAGTGAGACTGAACAGAACCTTATTGTTTGCCACATGCTGCCGTCTGTACTTCATTGTTAATCAATATTGGCATAATAAAATCTATTATGGATTCCCACAAAGTCTGGAAGAAAAAGCTTTGAAAAAAAATCAGAGAATATTATTCCAATATATCTCTGCTTTCTATTATACATTGTAGCATTAATATCGTTTTCTGTTCAGTTCATATATAAAGGTATTTAGACATTGCATAGGAAGGCTTTTTTTATATGTGTGTCTGTTTCAAAATAAGAGAAGCTCTGACATTACATTTATATAATCAATAAATAGCATTTTCCTTTTGTGTCTGTGTGTCTGTGCCTGCATTTCTGTTCCAGTGCTACTCCATCGTCTCCTTTGCAATTTTATTTGTAGGTTTATAAAGAAGTTTTATTTAAAAACGAAATAAAATAAAAAGATGCTTGCGTTTTGTTCTTTTTTTATGGCTGGGAAGTTCTGTATTGAACTAAACAGATTTAAACAGAGATTCTTCCATTTCATTTGAAGAAATAAAATATATTCAGCTTTGACCTCAAGATGGTTTACGGTTACAATAGAGACAACAGCAACAAAAATGATTTTTCCAATGTTTTTATTTATACGAATAAGTCTTCCTTCTCCCTTCTGTGTATGTTTTTTTCTATTTCTTAGAATCTATTTTTTTTTAAGTTTTAATTTTTTCTTAATTTAATATTCAGTTAATTGATGAATTCATTTTGTCAACACTGATTCTGTTATAAGACGTTTTAGTCCCAAATAGTGGCATATAACCATAGCTACATAATTTCATTGTACATGTGTACTTAGTACAGGATTGTAAGTTTACAGTGAATAAGTGAATGTGTTAAAAGTATAACATTTATTGGCAGAGAAAGTGAAATTGGTCCTCGCAACCAGTCATGCTGAGATCAGTATCCACCAACCATCAGTCGTTAGTACAATGAAGGAGGTACTGCTTTGATTTCAGCTCAAATGCCAGCGTTATTTATTTGCCTCTCAATAGTAGCAAGATATGCTACAAAGTTGTTTTTAATGTGGGATTGCCATCAGCCAATCGAAAAATTACCCAGTCCTCACAACCACTGCCAAGCTAACATCAGTATCCATCAACCTTCCCTCAATGTGTACAATGAGGGAGGTACTACTGCAGGGCTGGAATCCCAGGGACTAGGTATCCCTCATAATTTTCCAATTTAGTTGCTTTGTTCTCCTTTGCACTTATGCCTTCAGGAAAAGCAGGGATTCATCTTTTATCTCCCAGTTATCAAGAAGAATAGACGACAGATATTACATTTTGATTCCTTTATTTACTTACCTCCACATGGTAGCAAGATGTGAGTTAAGCTTGTTTTTAATATGAGGTTGCCACCAGTTCAACCACAGTCACACTGTTGTTAGTATCCACCAAAATTCCCTCTTTAGTACGATGAAGGAGATGGTGCTGCAGGGTTGAAATCACCAGGACTAGATATCCCTTGAAATTGTCAGACTGAGTTCAAATTTCAGTTTAGTCTCTCTTTTGTGATTTAGGAAAAAACATGGATAAATAAACGTCCAAAAATCAACAGGATATCTATATATATATATATATATATATATATATATATATATATATATATATATATATATATATAAAGACATTTTTTATGTTTATGTTTTCTTTTTATAGATGCAAATATTTAAGTAAATGCTCTGTTTATAATAAACAGTATTAACGACATTTACCGGCCTGAATGTCTGAGAAATTTTCATAGAAAATATGCGTCCTCTCACAGGAATTGAAACTCTATCCTATACAAAACCATCATCTAGCCTGATGTGCTTTACCGATTTAGCCACAGAGGAGCGTTTCGGTTAACAAGGTCGAGTTTACTGTTTTTAAACTACAATTCTCCATTATTTTCTCTCGTACATTCATATCTGCTCGATGCATATCAAAATGTAAACAAATGACGTTACACATTATGAAATGGACAAAGTCCGACAATTATTTTAAGACATTTTTTATGTTTATATTATGTATAAATCGATAGCTGCATTCGTCACAAGTGGGAAAAATTTAAATCTGCATGGCACTTTACTCCAATTGGTTCATTCGCTTGCTTAAACTCAACGTTGATTCTGATTCTGCAGAACTGGGTTGGGTGTGAAAAAGTATTTGTTGTTAACATTCTTTTTTTATTCGGTTTTTCCAGTTACGGGTGCTTTTTTAAAGCTGATCGTTTTGTGTTCATTTTGTTTAGTTCTTTTTTCGTAACAGATTTAATGTTTAGTATAGAGCTTAGAAAAAATTCGCAGTGTGAGATAGGCAAGAGGTAAGGCATGTAGCAACATCAGCACGGCAAAGGGCACTCCTTTAAAGGCTAGGAAGGTCAAAAATATTTTAAGTCAAGTGATAGCGATTGCTGTATGAGTCGTACGATTTTTGAATCAAGCACGGGCAATCCCGGGATATGCTGATAGTTCTGTGATAAAAATCATGAATAGGACAAGAAAAATGTCCAGCTTTAGGACAAGTATGCCGGAATTGTGAAAAGAAAAAAAAATTCCAGTCCGTGTGCAAGCATAAAAGGAATAAATGAGCAAACCCAAATAAGACAGTTCAATAGCTCTTTCATCAAAACGTTAGGTTATTTTGAAGGAATTTTTGAGACCTACACACATTTCGGAATTATTTTCATCACAGTAGGGAAATGTGAAAAAAATCATGAACTCGTAGGAATAGATGTTTTGAAAGCGGATAGTGAGGGCCTGAAAGAAACCGTCATCAGAAGTTAACAAAAAAACAAAACCGGAACTTTTTGAAAAATTCATAAATGACACGAGGATGACAGGCAGGCCTTCTTACTACCTGAGGGAATTAATGGCAACAACCAACAACGTCGGAGAGGGAGAACACTTAGTCAGACATCGTTTCACACAAGCTCTGCTTTTCACAATAACACCAGTCAGAGTCGCTGCTAGGAACTTGATGTTAAATTAATATTTGCGATTTATGAAAGCAGACAGAGTTCAAAATACCACATCTGAATGGTAAAAAAGATAAGCCTGGTGGGCCCCAACACTGAAATGCATTCTGAAGTACGTCCATTTTATGAAAATCAAAGACCCTAAGTATGCCATGGACACCTCTATTTTGGAAAAAAATATAAAACAGGAAAACCATGGTATATATATATATATATATATATATATATATATATATATATATATATATATATATAGTAATCTTATAAGTATAAGAAATTATACTCGTTCGGAAAACCTTCAGTGTTTTGATTTGCAAATAATCAAACCAATACCAAAAGGGAAAAAAGGTATAAAAAAAGAAAGAACCAAGAACATGTACGTTAGCCGAAAATAATCGTCTAGCGTTAGCCCTAAGCCCAAAGAAGAAAAAAACCGATACGAGTAGGCAAAATAACTAAATAAAGTGCTCGATACAGTAAGTAGAGCAGACCTAGTTAAACCTAGAGAGCCAGACAAACCTAACAAGGTTTCACTAAGCGAATCGTCAGGGAAGGCTGGCTTCCTGACGATCCCGCGATCTGACGATAGGTTTAACTATATATATATATATATATATATATATATATATATATATATATATATATATATATATATTATTATATTGGGGCAGCAGGTCATTATTCAAACATATATTGTTAAATATAACAGACAACGAATATCTGTTATGTTTGATCGTGAGCAGTTCTCAGCTTCGTACAGTTGCATTAATTTCGGGAGAAAATAAAAACTAAAATTGTCCAACGTTTTGATATTTTTTTATTATGCCGTTATGTCCGTATAAGCATCCTGAAAATGGCTCACGTGGGTCGAACGCTTAGATAAAGGAACAGCATAACAAAATATCACGCCCTTTGCGATCGTCTGGCGATCGTAAAGGGCGTGAAACCCAGGGTCACAAACTCAAATCAACGCAACTAATATGTTAGCTCTAATATGTTAGCCTTTTTTTTCCAGCCCTCATTTTACCCTATACAATAAGTTTTTATGCAGAATCTTTCTACCATTTTATATCTATATATATATATATATATATAGTTGGATTGATGCGAGTTTATGACCCTGGGTTTCATGCTATTTGCGATTGTCAGACAAATTGATTAATTTTTAAATATTTAAATTTTTAAATAATCAGTGTGCCTGACAATCGCAAATGGCGTGAAACACAGGGTCACAAACTCACACCAATCCAACTAAATATGTTAGCTCTATCACTGATATTGAGCGCTTTCCAATAAGTACTGCGCATATATAATATATAAATAATATATATAAAATTTGCATATATATATATATATATATATATATATATATATATATACTAATTCTTAAGAATATAATATATAAATTCTATATATTAGTAAAAAAAAGAAAATAAATCTTATGTAACCACAGTCGGATATATGACCTTTTGGGGTCCTGGGCTAATGAAATAATCCCACACTCGTCAGATGGAACCACCCTATAACTCGCCAGCACCCATCTTGAATAATTTTACTCGTGATCTATTTTAGCGACATTTACATAGCACGAAGTAAACTTATTGCGAATTCTTTGAATAAACTAGAATAGCTATCTTTTGTTTGTCAATAAAAAAAGAAATACCACTATTTTACTGTTTATTATTTTGAAAATCAAATTAACATATTTCATCACAACCGTAGTAAAAAAAAAAAAACAAAAAAAAACAGATATTTTATAACCAGCATTATAATAATAAAACAATCAAAATAAATATGAGTTTATCAAATTGATATCATTTCAGTTTATGAAATTATAACATCTAGAAAAATTAAAATCACTGCTTTATCAAATTTTCTAGGGAAAATTTGGTTCACTGTGTCGAGGAAGACATTTTTTCTTGCTGGAATCTATCTAGTATTCATCTATGCTTTAAATATTGCTGACACATCTGGTCTGTTATTCCTGCTATATATGTACAGATTCTTGATAAAATCAAAAAAAGAATCTCCAATGTTATTGCTCCTGGCCTGCCATTTCAGCTTCAGTCACTTTTCCACTGCTGAAACGTAGCTTACCCTGTGCCTTTTCTATAAATACTTTCATGGTAATTGTTCTGTTGAACTTTCCTTTATGGTACCTAGACTTTATGAATTTAAGTGCAGTACAAGATTGGCAGCAAGGTCTCATAATTTTACATTTGAAATGGCTAGATGTAACCGTAAGTTTTATGTTAACAGTTTTTTCTATCGCATTCTTGCTTGTGGAACTCTTTTCTGGCTTCTTGCTTCAAGTCTGATCGTCAAAAATTTAAATGCAATCTCAATCGTTATCTTCTGTCTTCTTAATTCTTGTTCGTTTATTGTCCTTTCTTCTTAATAGTACATTTTTATCATATTCTTTAGCAGCCCCTTGCATCTTATTGGCTTTATCGCCTTGCTTCAAGCGAAAAAAGATTTAAATATTCTAAACTAAAATCAAACATGCTCTCCACTTAAAACATTCACCATCTTCATCATTCGACCGTAGTCGGGATCATCAAGACAATGTGAACGATCCTTTCTTTAGCTCTACAGCAGGGGTTCTCAACCTTGCTTGCCTCATGTACCCCCTTCACCACTTGTCAGGATGTTATTCCCCCCTCCTTTTCAAGATGGTAGGCCAAATTCTATAACTGCTCTCCTCCGCTAAACTTACTGTGGTCACATTTCACCCCTGAAAATCCAAAATTCCCCTCTTAGGGGTGAATTTCACCCCTGTTGGCAACCCCTGCTCTATAGAATTCAGAGTTACTTTCTCCTAAGCCAGTTGCCACCCAAGGCTATAGAACCCCGTCTCTCTTGCTATTTGCCCATAGCTTGCTGAGAAGAGGATTCATACCATCCACAACGGTATTAGCACGTAAGTGAATGTAATGGATGCCACTGGAATTCGAACTCGGCTTTCCACTATCCATTACTCCACTGGAACATTATGAAACATTTTTTTCTTTGCTTTGCTCCCATTAAAACGAGATTGTAAAAAATAAAATTTCCGTATTTGCTTGTATTTTTCCAGTCTTTTTCCAGGCAAAATAAAGTCAAATAAATATGAGTTTCTCACATTAATATTATTTCAGTTTATGAAACTATTTCGAAGTTATAACATCTAGAAAATTAAAACCATTGCTTTATAAAAGCTTGAGGAGCCATATGCTGAAGCCTATCACTCAGTTATGTGCCATGCTTAGGCGATCATGTATCTTTCAATATTTCAGATTTTTTTTCTTGCAGTAGGTCGCCATTTCTTTCTGAGGTAGACCAGTTGCCATCCAAGGTTATAGAACTCGGTCTGTCCTGCTATTTACCCCTAGCTTGAAGGAAAAGAAGAGGATTCATACCTTTTCTAATGGTATTAGCACGTAAGTGAATGTAATGGATTTGACTGAAATTCGAACCCAGCTTTCCGATTCCTCAATCCGAGCCGCTATCCATCAATGATAATTCGGCCTTGTATAACGCATTTAAAACTTTAGTCTGAAGAAGTGCTTTTTTAAGTTAAAATGTGTTACATCGGATTTTTTTCCACTTTGTCATTTAATTATCCATCGTATATACAACAAAATTACAATGCATAAATAAAAAGGTAGACACAAGTCCAGTTTGAATTAAAATTAAAAATGTAGATATATGTTCGGTTGGACATGAAGATAGTAACCATGAGAGAAAAAAGGGGAAAAGTTATTTTTTTAATGACAAAATAATGACAATTAAAATAATGGCAATTAAAATAATGACAATTAAAATAATGGCAATTAAAATAATTTCAATTAAAATAACGGCAATTAAAATAATTACAATTAAAATAATGGCAATTAAAATAATTTCAATTAAAATAATGGCAATTAAAATAATGACAATTAAAATAATGACAATTATAAATTACCATAAACAAATGACTATCAGAAGATTCCTTCTAATTCTTAGTATGATTCATGACATACACTACAGGCAAAAAGTTTGTGAGTACCCTACATTTCTTTAAAAAACACATTAAAACATTAAAAATATATTTTTGTATTTTTTAAGTAAAAAATAAAATTTCAGTAACTACAGTGTATTTGCTTTTATTTTTCAGTCTTTCTCCAGGCTTCTCTTACTATGAAAAGTTCAAATTTGAATTCGTCTGTCCACAATACATTTTGCTAAATGATGAATATTTTGTATGAGAAACATTATATTTTGTTTTCACCATTAACCCCTCAATAGACTTTTAGAGATGACCAAAATTTTCAACTAAGTGAAATGTTAATCCACGTTCTAAATGTTAATTCAGCCTTGACTAGAGTTGTTAGGCCAAGGCAATCATGAAAATAGAGTATTATCATTCGATTTTGCAAATACATGCTATACCATATGGTTTACACATAAGTGAAACAAAATTTGCCTTTCAACAAGACCACGATTCAAAACATTCTTCTAAATTATGTCAAAATTACGAGTCAAAAAAAAAAAGGAAAAACATTTTAAAATTATGACTTGGCCACCTTAATCTCCGGACCTCTATTCTATTGAATTATTATGAGATGAATTAGATAGGAAAATTCGAAGAGAATGCCCAAAGAGTGAGAGTGAGCTTTTTTCAGTGCTTGAAGAATGCTTGGGAAGATCTGGCATTTATGTTTTGTTTTCAAAAACTGTTGGAAAGCATGTCAAGAATTTGTAAAGTAGTAATTAAGACAGGTGATGTTTATAATGATAAAAAAATATATGCTGTTGTATGATAACTTTTTTTATAGTTAAAAATTTTTTTTTAAAACAATAAAAGCTGTAGTTACTGAAATTTTATCTTTTACTTTTAAAAAATATAAAAAATATCTCATTTTAATGTGTTTTTAAAGCAATGCAGGGTGACACAAAACTTTTTGCCTGTAGCATAAAATAACAAGACATCAGAATATTATGAATTAGTTTCATTGAGATTGAAAGGATGCAAAAAGCGATTATCTTCCTTTGGGTAAGATAAATTCACGAAGGTCATCTGATAGCCAATGTTCTGTTCATACAGTGACACATCTCAGTTTCTATGTAGACAGCAGAGAAACAAGACATGACTGTCCACGACAGGTAAGAGAGTAGAAGAAACCACAAGCTCTCACTACGTACATAAAGAACAACACCGGCCTGCCTGTTTTCCCTTCGGTAAATATTACAAGTAAGACCCTCTCACTTTTTATCCTTTTCACACTGCTTGTTTTATTCTCATGCTACAGATTTTCTGTATGGGACAAATTAATAACAGGTAACTTTTTGAGATGCCTCATCCTTCTTAACTTTCAATTTTGTTCTCTTTATTCTCAGAGTTAAAGAATTTATTGATTTCTACTTTGATAAATAATAAATGAAATGTATCTCTCATCGATAGTGTGGTGATAAAAAACAAAAATAAGGAGTAACAAAATAAGTAATAATGAATAGTGTATCTCACCAGAGTGTTTGGATAAAAAAAATACAATAAGATGGCGTAAAACTAGTAATAAAAATACTAGTAACAAAAAAATACTAATGACGAATAGCAGGACCGGTGAAGGGACTCATGGCCCCCACCCATTCTATGACACGAGCCTCCCCACTCTATTCTTAATTTTCATATGTTAGTATTCATATAAAATACAAATTTTTATTGTTCTAATTATGTACAATAATGGATCATATGTAATATAGTCAAACAATTAAACAATTCAACTAGAAAATTAAAAAAATACAATATATCTAAATACAAATTTGTTATATAGGAATAAAGTGTCGCTGCTGACACTTGAGTTTGAACATAGATCGACAGTGAATATGAATATAGTAACCATGAGAGAAAAAAGGGGAAAAGTTATTTTTTAATGACAAAATAATGGCAATTAAAATAATGACAATTAAAATAATGGCAATTAAAATAATTTCAATTAAAATAATGGCAATTAAAATAATAGCAATTAAAATAATGACAGGCGATCCCATTATTGAATTAAGTAGAGCACGTAACCTTAGATTAAACGCATAAGTAGGAATTAGTTTGGCGTCTAATTTCTGTTCTATCCTCTATTACTATTCGGATCTCCATTTCTAATCTATCCTCTATTACTATACGGACCGCTATTCTCTATTCTATTCACTATACTATTTCTCTATACGGATTACTATTCAGATCACTATGTGGTGGTTACTTTCCGAGCGAGTATTATCAAGCAAGTACTATTAGTGCGAGCGTTATTCGAAGGCGTCTGACACCAGTACTGTTCAATGGCGTTACTATAGTTGTATCTGCGATTACAAAGTCTCTACTACAACGAGCATTACGAAAGTGACAACGAGTATTCGTTGACATCACAAAAAATTAGAAATATGTCATAATAGATCATTTCATCAAAAAATAAATCAACAATGTTTGACGGCAATTGTTAACATCAACTTGAGATTTTTCTTGATAAAAAGTTGAAGAATTTTAACACATTGAACATTATGGTTAAAAATAAAATAGTAAATTTCATATAGTGTAGTGCAGGAGCAAATAAATTCACGGATTAGGACAAAAAAAAGATACGAGAATGACATCAATATCCGTGAAAAGTTTTCATCCTTTAATAATAGTCAGTTGTGATTAGTTTGATTTGTAATGTATATACATGTAGGTAGAAAATTGATTGATTTGTTTTTTTTTACGGTTTATCAACCCTTTGTCAGATATTTAAAGCCGAGTCATATTTCTGATTGTAAGAATAATGTTTTGCGTGTGTGAATATTAACAATATTTCGAACATAATAATTTTTCCACACACAAGATCTACTATTTAACCCATAGCGGGGAGAAGATATTGGCAAGAGAGTGTTGTCATAAAACGCAACAATATGATGGGATCAACCTAGTAATAAAATCGGAAAGCGGATAGAGAACGAATTCAGTAAGTAACCCCAAATAGAAAAGAGCATGAGACAAAAATGTGTCTTCTCCTTGTATTCTAAAACCTTTCGAGTGAAATAGCTTTGAGAGAATTAAATAACCAGCTAGGATTAATTCTTGGCGTCCACTATTTAGACAACGTGAGATACGCCGATAACCCAATGTTGATTGAAGACAGAGAAAGGGAATAAAGAAGACAGCAAAACAAAGCAAAAGCAAATGACAAAATATTAATTGTAAGAAGACACAATGTTTTGGCCTCAGCAAGAGGAGAAACCTAAGATAAAGGTGCAAATTGGAGATGTCAAAATCACACAGGTAGAGAAATTTCAATAAAAGCAGGAACTCATAGACAAGGTACTATAACTTTCAAGAAAATAGAATCTGCGAAAGCAGTAAGATTAATACAAGATATTAGGGGAAATCAACAAGATAGTATGTATGATTGTCAGCAAGAAGGACAACAGAATTTACATGCTACGATTTGGAGATATCAAATTCACACAATTACAGAAATTTCCATGGAAGCAGGGAGACAAAGGCAAGGTTATATAGGAAAGCAAGAAGATAGAATGTAGGAATTTTAAAAAAAGGAACCAACTGAGGTTCGAGCTACGTATTGAAGATGCCAAAAGTTAGGAAACTACACTAATTACAATGGAAACAGGAAGCTATAGACAATGTAGAATAAGAAAGATAGAAGATACAGTATATGATTGTCAACAAAAAGAACAGCCCACGGTGCTAGCTACGAATTCGTGAGGTCAAAATTAGAAAATTACAGAAACTTCAATGGCAGCAGGAAGTCGTAGATAAGGTAATATTGGAAAGCAAGAAGATGGAATGTATGATTATCAGCAAGAGGAAAACCCCAAGTTGCGAGCTACGAATTAGAGTTGTGAAAATTAGACAATTATAGAAATTTAGATGGAAGCGGGGAGACAAGATAGTATAGGAAAGCAAGAAGATAGAATGTATGGTTGTCAGCAAGAAGGACAACAAAAGGCGCCATCTTCGAATTGGTGATGTCAAAATCAGGGACTCATAGATTAGGTTGTTTTGGAAAGTAAAGAATATAAAATGTATGGTTGTTAGCAGGAGAAACAGTTCAAGATTCGAGCTACGAATTGGAGATATCAAAATCAGACAAGTACAGAAATTTCAATTTTAACAAGAACTGATAGACAAGGTTATATAGGTGTTGTGGTAGGATCCACCTAATTTGCATAGTGGAGTACCGACCATATAAATATGGTTGGTACCGGGAAGCCAGGGAGGAATCAAGAGATTCAACCAGAGACTCTGCCCGACTGCGACTCAGTCAACACATTCTCCAGGAACGGTCTTACCAGGAATATATAAAAGACTATATGTAAATATTGTGCACACTTTCTTGTTTCAATACATTTTGTTCTAAGTACATTTTGTGTTGCATTATTATTCCATGCATTAGTCAAGTTTCAACAATAGGAAAGCAAGTTGATAGAATGTATATGGTTGTCCTCAAGAGGAACAACTGATGGTGCGACTACAATTTGAGGATGTCAAATCTGACCTTTTTGGAATAGGTTAAAAATTTTTGGTGACCGGTTGCACGATACACATGTAAATGTTTTTTTTTTTTGAGGGGTTAAAATTCAAAATTCATGTATTTTCGGTGGCCATAGCCTACCTGGTAGGACGACATTCTCACGGTACCTTTGGTTAACTTTAACGGTACAGGTAAGCTCCTTTAGCTTTCTTCCCTTTAGACTAGATTCTTTTTTTTCTGTTACCACATGAACAGCAGAACGTAATTCATTATTTATGTCACTTAAAATCTACAAATACTGTGTCCTTATATAAATGAAAACGACAATGCTTTTCTTTCCTTTCTCCAATCTGTGTTCATTTTCGCTCGCACGTGTTTACGTCACTAGGGTATTGTTTTTCCATCGACACACCTTTTTTTTTATACGATATATATATATATATATATATATATATATATATATATATATATATTATATATATGGTGGACTCTCCTGTAGTATTCGACGTATGAGGGTCAAGCATTTAAGTTCCTACGAACCGGCAGCCACATATGATTTGATTATAGTGGTGAAGCCTTTGTGCAGAACCAACCACACTTTTTGAAGGACCGAATACAGAGTCCTGGTGCACTATGTGCCACAAGGTCCCCAAACGACCCTCCGCAGGTTTTGAATTCAGAGTTGTCCTTCTCCTAGACCAGTTACCATCAAAGGTTATAGAACCCAGTCTGTTCTGCTATTTACCCATAGCTGGAGGGAGAAGAAGAGGATTTATATCTTTTCCAATGGTATCAGCACGTAAGTGAATGTAATGGATTCGATGAAATATATATATATATATATATATATATATATATATATATATATATATATCAGGTCAGAATATTAAGTTCTGTCCGAATTTTAACTTTTGTAAAAAAATGAACGAAATTTAAGGAGTATTTTATAATGTCTAATGGAGCTGAACATTATTTTTATGTTTAGATGCATTTAAACAGATCAAATTTTATTTCAGAGAACAATAAAATTAAATTTTGTTTGATTAAAACCCTTCTAACATGGAAGTACCCAAGAATCATTTGAGGTACATAATGCTTTATGAATTCAAGAAAGGAAACTCAGCAGCCGAAGCGGCTAGAAACATTCACTCAGTTTATGGAGAGGAATGTGTGAATGAAAGAACTTGCAGAAGATTCTTTGCAAAATTCAGAGGTGGAGATTTCACCCTTGAAGATGAAGATCGAACCAGACTTCCAGTTGAGTTTGTTGAAAAGCTTCTTGAAGAAAATCCTGCTTTATCAGTTGTGAAATTGGCAGTGGTTCTTAGTTCAAACCATGAAAAACTGTTCATCGTCATCTTTAACAACTTGGAAAAGTTCCTAAACTTTGGAAAATGGGTGCCTCATGAATTGTCTGAAAACAACCTCAAATCCCGAGTTGACATCTGCTCTTCTCTCCATTCTCACCAACTTGTTTCATTTTTTTTTTGGATAGACTTGTGACTGGCGACGAAAAATGAATCTTTTATTTAAATGTTAAGCGTCGTAGACAGTGGCTTGGTAAAGGGAAGGACTATAGCCACAGACCGAGAAGGGAAATCATGGGCAAAATGTTCTTCTTTCAATCTGGTGGGAGCGCCAAGGAATAATCCACTTTGAATTCTTACCACCTAATGCAACAATTAATGCTAAATATATACTGTCAGCAATTAGAGCGTTTGAACCAAGCTTTGAGGAGAAAAAGACCTGCTCTAGTGAATCGAAAAGGAGTGATGTTTCATCAGAATAATGCGCGACCCCACACAGCAAGAATCACGTCACAAAAGATCGAAGAACTTGGTTGGGAGAAAATTCCTCATCCACCTTATTCTCCCGATCTTGCTTCTTCAAACTACCATTTGTTTATATAGCTACCAGAATCATTTGGAAGAAACAGCTTTTGTAACACAGGAAGAGGTTAAAACTGACATTTGTGAGTTCTTTTGAATCAAAGACAAAAGAATTTTACAGTAATGGAATTTAGTAAGCTTGTTAATAGATGGAAGGAAGTCATAGATAATCAGGGAAAATACATTGTTGATTGAATCTGTAATTAAATGTAACATTTGGTCACTTGTTTTCTTTATTCAAAATTCAGACAGAACTTATGGGATGACCTGATATATATATATATATATATATATATATATATATATATATATATATATATATATATATAAGTATTCTTTTTCCGTTTTTTTTCCTTAGTCTGTCTTCTGTTTATTTTATTTTATTTTATTATATAAAAGGAAATATTTACTGGTATTATTTTATTCTCCTAATATATTCTTAAAATATTTTGACAAGATGCACTGCAATATACTGTAAATGATGACTACACAGGTGGAAATAACAAATTAATTTTAACTCTACTAGATTTATTTACGGTACACAGGAATATTATCAATTTTTTTTTTAAAACGAGGAATTTTTATAATTTATTATATTTACTAAAAATTTAACATCTATAAAATATATTCGAAATATTAAATTGTAATTTATTTTTTAATTTTATTTGTGTTATGGGAACTTACCCATAATAATAGACTATTCCTGACATTATAAATACTGCGCCTCTCAAATTATGGGAATATTTAAGACAAGGAGAGATAATTGAGAGCATATTGTAAGGACATTGGAATGGTGATACTTGTCGAGACAACATAGTTCACTCTAACCAAATCTGATAGTCATTTTTTAATTTTTTACTTTTCTTTTGTATTATATTTCTGTTGTAATATATCTTTGTATTCCATACCTGTGTTCGTGTTATTCTTTCATTGGTTCTAGCCTTGGACCATCACCGTGGTAGAAGGAACTTGGACCATAACACATTGCTTAGACAGTTGTCCTCATCCTTATTGCCATATTCACCACGTTTCCAGCCGTTGAATAAATGATAAAGACCTATTTTTGAGATAGAGATTCATTTTATGTAACTTTTTACACCATTTACATCGTTGGGACTGTTGTTCTCATTTTTATTGTCATATTGACGTCATGGTTTAATGCTTTCATTTCCGGCCTTCTTCAGAATCTGTCTATATTTTCTGAGATCCTAAATATTTAAATTTACATAATTTTATTGTTCGGACTCTTGTCCTCATCTTTACTGTCATATCAACGACGTTTCGGTCACTGTTTGCTCCTTCTTTCTTTTCTTGATATACGTTGGATTTTCGAATGAATTATTCTTTATATAATTACGGGGATGGATTGTTTCTAAATGTAGGCCACACCGTTAAATTTGTATTCAATTTCAGATAATTCATATTTATAGAAATTTCTCTATTTTTTTTAGACAAAATTTTAAAATTTGTGGCCAATATTCAAACCAAAATCTTTGGGTCAAAAACTTTTTTGGATTACAATATATATTTTGAAGATGGTCATTTAAATACAACGGTCGAAAAGTCGTGGATATGACAATAAAGATGAGGACAACAGTCTAAACAATGTAAATAGTTAAAAAATTTTAATTAATTTCTTTTCATGTTTTATACCAAAAAAGCATCGCAAATAAAAAAAATATTTATTTTATAGATCATGTGCCATGAAAAAAATTATAATGAATGAAATTGAAATTCTATGAAGCCTATATCTCTTAATTTTTAAATTTGAAATTAGAACCAACCAAAATATTCTTCATTTTTCCATTGGTGGAATTTAAATTTTTTCGAACTTCTTTCAATGAATTTAAAAAGTTTGGAACTGTCTTTAGAGGATGCTTCCCTAGAACTACAGTCTTAAGAATATTAAAGTTGCAGCCGTTATCTTACCCACAATTTATCAAAAAATGTTTTTTTTATTTTGCATTTCTTGTAATCCTTATCTCATTTTAAACATTCTTTAAAAATTTTTAGATTTGAACTTTTTTTTTTAAATATTTTTCAAAAAAATACTATTTATGACCATATCACCTTGAAATACTAGTTCTCATCTGATTATCGAATTTAAGCAATCATTGAGCTTGGTCATACTAAAAAAAAAACCATTTGAAAATGAAAGCTTTTGAGCTCAGATTTGCCGTTTGTTTCATAATGGATAATGGTTTGGTATGAGAAATAAAAAGCCAAGTTCCAATTCAAAAGGATCAATAATTCACTTACGTGTTGGGAAATTTATGAAAAAATCTAAATCCCCAACAGTTATGTGTTAAATTTAGTAATACTAATAATATTTCTAATTCATACTAAGTTAGTAAAATTGGATAAAAAAATTTATCGATTAAAAAAAAAACTGTTATACGATATTTTGAAAAAAAAAATATTTTTTTACAATCAAAAAAAATAATATTTATTTTTTAAAAACATACAAAACGTCAATAAGTTATTTTCAATCAATTTTTTTTACACACACATTTATATTTATATAATGGAAGCTCTTTCTTGATATATATATATATATATATATATATATATATATATATATAATTATTTATTCGAAAATTATGACATAACATTAATTATAAAAAAAATACAAAATAAATTATTTTTTTCAACACCTCAAAATGATGTTGAATGTAGAATAAAAGGTTTATTAATTAATATATAATACCTTGCATTCATTCATAATGTCAAATTATTAAAAATTGTATGACTATTTGAAAAATGCTAATTCTCAATCATAATAATATAAAATCCATTGTTTGGTAATCAAATTAAATTCAACCTCTCCAATTTCTTTATCAATTTGTTTTTTTTCTTATTAAAAATGAAAACATAGATTAATATTAATAATTTAGTTCTATGAAATTCTTTTTTTATTTTATATTTAAATTTTATTCAGTTATTTTAAAAAATTCAGAAAAATGTTTTGACAAAATTTATGTAGTTGCAATCACCGAATGTTCGTGTCAAATTGTCGTATGTTTGAATTAGTATGAGTAGTAATAATTTGCAACTGAAATCGAAAATTTAAAACATTGCAATTTTTGAAGATTTTTTTGTTGTAGCTGTACATAAATAAATTTTCAATTCAATTTTTGCTTTTTTTTTTAGAAAAAAATAAATATTAAAAAATGGGGAATTGGTATAGTATTTTCATGTAACTAATTTGGATATTCTGGTTGGAATATATATATTGTTCTACAAACCGCGAGAACTTGCATTCAAACTAGATATATTCATGACAAGTTGCAAAAAAGAAAATTCAGAAAAAAAATTTTTGTTATAAGTTGTCTAAAAAATTTACATTATTTATAAACTACATTCATACGTTTTAATGAAAAAACGACGATTGTAATTTTTTTTAAATTTTGACTTTTGAGTCATTTTGCAATGTGTTGGTTATGTTGTTTTATATCATTGTAATATTCTTAGAAATTTTTTTATCTTTACAATTAATCCTATTGTAGTATGTAAGAAGAACTTTGAATTTTAAAATCAACAGACAAATAACTAAAAAGTAATAAGGCTTTCTTTCACTTTGTACACAGCAAAACAAAATAAACTAAAAAAAAACTAAATGTGTTTAGCAACTGTTTTTAGGTATTTTCTAATGAGATATATCCTGTTGTTGTGATAACACCAGACATTTGTGGTTATTTGCGTTAAGTAATGATTAAATGTCTCAAACAAATAAAGTTACATTGTATTTTAAATAATAATAGCAAGGTACAACCAAAGTCCAAAACGGGTGCGATTTTTCCAAACAAAATGAAAGCAAAAAAAATAATATCGTTAGCCTCTGTTTTTAAAAATTTGCAAAAATCAGGGAATTATCCGTTTTAAACGAAATTTTCAGTCCTTGTTCATTTAATAAATTAATCGCATACAAATAGGTTATTAAATAACCGTTATTTCATTAGAAACCTCGTGGAAATATTTGGAGGGGGCAGTTTCAGCCTCTTTCCCCTTTTTGTTATGATAACAAAAACGTAAACACAAAAACAATGTTATGATAATTGTTATCTTGTGTTTACTTTTTATTCTGTGGACAATTAGCATTTTTTACAGCTTAAAACCCTTGGAGATGTTATTTTTCAGTAAAATATACAAATATCAAATGTGAACATATCAAAAATTTATCTTGAACCATACCAAAATAATTCAATAAAACTCAAACATATTTTTATGAATTTAGTCCTTGCTTCTAATTAAAAAAAAAAAAACGTTATTTTTTTTTCAGTAGGGATAGAAAAAATCTACACCTAATATTTTTTTTAAAATTTATTTTTAATTTCTTAGTGATTTTGAAATTCATCCTTATGTTCATAAAACGAGTTCTTTTTATTAAATAAAGAAATGTTTGGAGAATAAAAAAAATGTCAACTTTAATGCCATTTTAGAATGTGTAAACCGTTTTAAAAGAATTTTAATTTTTTTTTTATTTTTGAAACTGTTAACTTATTTTTTTTGTACAAAGCTCAAAACAAAAAGGAAATAAATCTGAATTCCTTCATTTGACTAAAACTACTCTTTCCTATAAAAAGAGTAATAATTTTAAAATAACACATGACAAGGAAAAATTTTTTGAAAAATGCATTTTCAAACATTTCTTTCATTTGCTGTCGCCATATATATTCACACTATAGTTTTATACTTTTTTTATACTGAATTTATACTTTTCTTTTCTTGAGTACTGGCAACAAAAATTTCAAACGCTACTTATTCGACTGTTTATTTACAAGAATAATATTTTTTCGATTCTCAAGAAAAAAAGTCGTCCTGGGTATGCCAGCAAAAGCCTCTGATTAGGAGATTGGAGGTTTTCAGGAGTGTTGAACCATTACTTAATTGCTGTTGTTTTCACGTCCACACTGACCTGGGTTGGTAGGACCTGTTAGGATCCCAGCTATGGATAAATAGTGCCCCCCCCTCCAAACAAAAATCAATAGTACATTTTTATAGTAAAGTTACCAACAGTACATTTTATGATCTAAAAAATATATATCTAAAAAAACACTGAAAGTATAAAATTATGTACAAAATATCTGTACTTTAAAGTATAAAATTACCTACAAAATATTTAGATTTCGGCATTAAATAACCCATATAGATGATGATATGCCGCCAAACAAAATCAACAAACCAATCAACCAACCATGAAAGAACTCTTTCATGAGATTAATCCATATAATATCCTACAATTACTTAAAGAAATCAAACTGTATTCCAAAATATAACTTCAACAAAACTACAACATAAAACACACATATCACCACCTCTAGCCATTATGTCCACACAAACATGTATATGCACAAAAGCTGAGTATTATCTACCATGTATTCAACTGTGAAAGCAGAATAACATATCATATTTTTATTACTTCAAAGCTGCCAAGAAAATTAAATTTTCACATTAAATGAACCATGATGAGTATTGTAGGATTCTTACGGATGATAATGGATATGCCCCCATTCCCATAAATACAGTAGTGAATACTGTATGCATTGGACTGTGGTCTGCAATTGGAGATTCATTGTAGAATTCACTTGACTCACTTCGAGCAGTTGACTACTTCTCTGCGCTGCTGGCAAGTCTTATATGTGTTGTTCTTGTCTTAAGTATTATTGTTCATTACCAACCTTCATTTGATTATTCTATTCAGTAACCTTCCCTAGGTTACAACAATGACTTGATGTACAGTTAAGCAAACAAATCAATCAATCAAAAAGAGAAGACATAAATCCAATTTCAGATGTTTATTAAAATTCTAAAAATATTTTTTAAAACAATGAAAATTGCCGAATTAGTATACAGTCATAATAATGTCAAGAGAAAAACCATCCTTTTGACACACTGTTTTTGTGTTCATTGACAATTTACATGAAGCACCTAGTCACCAGATCCAGCCAAAGTAATTTTATATTCATTACTAAAATTTACTGTTCAAAAATCAGTTTAACTTCTTCACCAAACATACACCTTTCTCATCATCATAACCATTTTTATAATAACCCTCTATCTTGAGTGGCTCTCAAACCTTGTTTTGGGTGAAATAATATTAAAAAAGATATGAGCTGAAACTTATATGATATATTGCCTTTATAAATATGTAGTATGTGATTAATGCCAGTAAATACCAGAGAGCTTTGCTCTGGGAGGAGTTGATCTGTGGTGACCCAACATGTACTAGGTTCACTCTAAGAGATACCAAAGTAAGGTTAGAACTTGGTATCATACCAAAACATTAAAAGAACTAGGTGCATCGAAGGGTTGACCTAGAACAGCATTTCTCAACCAGTATGCCCAGGTGCACTAATATGCCGTGAAAGGTAGCCAAGTGCTGTCCAAGTTAGCGGAAGAGTAATTTATGAATTATTTTTATATTTAAAAAATCTTTATTTTTAAAAAGCTAGAGACACTAAGCTCATAGTTTCCATGTCTAAGTCAAGTCTTTGTCATTTGATATATTAAATTGGATGCTAAATTCCTTAATCTTTAAGAAGGAGTGGATAATCCTTTTCCTTTTGCCTTACTCAAGGGATTTAAATTAGTCATTATTAGCCTCTCTAAAAGAATAAATATTTCATAAATCCCTTTAAATGAAAACTGTACCACAAATCTTCTTTGGGGATGCTAAACCAAAATTTCCTATTTTCAAATTTCATGACTAATTTTCCCATATTAAAATTTAAAATGAATCCCAGAGTTTCAGTTATTCTGTAAGTACACTTTGATGTAAAAAAAGGTTTAGAAAGGTGGCCTCACAGTCACCAGGTGCAGAATCAGACCTCAAAGGATGTCAGCAGCTATACTATCAGAAAACAGAAATTTAATCCACCTGAACTCAGGATATATGCACACAAAATGGCTGCATGATGGAGTTATATAAACACCTGATCTAGAAAGTTTTTTTTAATCATTTCACCCCAAGCAAGGCAATAAAACCACTAAGACACATATAAGTGTAATATTCTATGCTAATTAGATAGACAAGTATAAATAGAGAACAACTGGCAAACATAAAGGCTATGCCTAGCAAACCCAGTTGCTATTCAGAACACAGAGAACTATACTATGACTACTACTACGCAGAGAGATTAGCAAAACATAACAATAAGAAAAAGAAAAACATTATTAAGGTGTGGGAACAACAAATAAACAAGAACTAAGAAGAGAAAAGATAACGATTGACGTTGCATTTAAATTTTTCAAGATCAAAGTTGACTGGGACAGAAGAGAATTCCACAAGCAAGAAGTGTGATAAAAGAAACTGTTAGCATAGAACTTATGGTTACATCTAGCCATTTGAACAGTAAAATGATAAGACCTTGTCACCAATCTAGTGCAGTGCTTAAATTCATGAAGCCTAGGTTCCATAGCAGAAAGTTCATCAGAACAATTACCAGTCACAGGGAAGCAATATTACCACAGTGGGAAAGTGATTGAATTGCCAGGTCAGGACCAATAACATTCCAAATTCTTCTTTGGATTTTATCAAGAATCTCTGCATATAGAGAAGAAGCTCCAGACCATATGTGGCAGCAATATTCAAAGCATGGATGAATGGTAGACTTATAAATGTGTAAGATAGATTCTTCTTTGAATTTTATCAAGAATCTCTAAATATATAGCAAAAACACCAGACCTGATGTGACAGCAATATTTGATACATGGACGAATGGTAGACTTATAAATGTGTAAGATAGATTCTTCTTTGAATTTCATCAAGAATCTCCAAATATATAATAGAAACTCCAAACCATATGTGGCAGCAATATTTGATGCATGGATGAATGATAGACTTATAAATACGTAAGATAAATTCAGGTGAGAAAAATTGTTTCGCACGACACAGTGAACCAACTTTCATAACAGCAGACCTAGCAATTGAATATAATCTTTCCCCTTCCTGTCAGTGAAAATATTAGCCCAAGAAGTTGCAATGAGTCACTCTCCTGGAGGTCAGCATCAGCCATGCTGATGGAAGGTAGAAAGGGTTCTCACAGACAATAGAAAATGGGAAGAAGATTTGAACACTCCAAATGACACATACCCTCATGGCTGACATTAATTTGACAGGTTTCGGAAGTGAGTAAACATTAATTTGATTTATGAAATATTTTAGTATCATATTCTTAGTGGATGTTATGCTGATAATGTTTCAAATATATCTTGAACATTTTTACCTAAAGAGGTTGGTTTATACTAATTTTATTACGAAAGGACAAATTCACTTTCCACATCTATGCCCATTCCACCATCTTCTCCTCGACAAAGTGGAGTATGAAAAATAAAATATTCTTATTTACATTATTTTTATTCAAACTATTGTCCTCATCTTTGTTGTTATTATCACAACATTTCAGACATTGTGTCCACACACACATACATGATAGAATAATTGGTTAAACGTGATTGGTAGAAATGCCAAACACACAGAATTGACAGAGTTTACAATAAACAATAACAAGTAAAGGAAAGAAAAGAACAGGGCAAAAATAATATTAAGCAAACAAAAAATCTATCCAAATGTAGGCAAAACAACAGTAATATAGCAAAAAATTCAGAAACTAAAAATGGTTTCAACACATAAAAGAGGGTACAGACAAGCGATCACAGCGTTTTGGCTTCAAGACAAGAAAGAACAGAACTAAGTCAGATGAGAACAAGAAGTGGCCTATCTTATTGGCTAGGAACAAATCCCAGCATGCACCTGTGTTTTTTGTCTATAAATTGGGGAGGGAAAAGTATTTTGTAGTCATTCCTATTACAGACTGGAACCAACACACACATTGATAGATTTTTAATTTTTTTATATTTTTTGATTCTATTTCTTTGATTAATGAAAAACAGCTGCCTTCAAAGGTGATTACTAATTTCTTCTCTTACTGTTCTTTTCTATCAGTTTCATTATCAGTGAACTTCTCCTCCCTTCATTTTCTTCAACCAATTGTCAGTGCAAAGCACAAAGAAGACTATCTTTCTTTTCCTATTCATCTAAACGTATGCCTACTCAAGACATCCGCTAAAACTCTTCTCACGTTCCGCCTCCATTTTTTTATTTCTATCTCAGCTCAAGGAGGTAATCATTATTAACAGAAAACATTACCTGATGTGAGTGCTGCAACATCATTAAATTTTACAGTAACTTTTCCTGTGCTTGACTGTTCAATCTTGCTTATTACTCTCTACCTAATTAAGATTAATTTTATGTATGGTGTTTGGTTTATTCCTACTTGGTTTCATAATACAAAAGACCATGATAAGATATTGGAATAATACATTCTCCACCCACTCAGTCTAAACCATCTCTACCCATGACTGAGCAATGATAAAATCATAAAATTAGAGAAAAAAATTTTTTTAATTTTTTTAATCCTAAAAAAATCAGGTAATTTTAATATTTTATTAAACATTTTGTCAGTAATAAAAAGAATTAAAATTTAAAATTTTTAAAACCTTTTTTTTAATTTTGTAGAACTATTCTTTTTTTGTCTGTCATTGAATTAAAATATATGGGTGCACACACTAAACATACATACACACACAAATTTGAATGAACTTGAAATAGACATCTTTGTCAGGAGGATTCATTTCCCTTTTTGTCTGGCAACAACCCCTGGCTAACAGGAAAAAAGTATAACCTCAAATGTGCAGCCCTTTCAAGTCATTTTTATGAATCATTGCTGTATTTAAACTGAATATATTTTCTAATAAATATTTGGTTTTAAATGGACAAATGGCTTAGATTTGAAATTTGATTATCTTGCCATTGATGAAGCAACAGGTACAAAAGTAGTGAAGAATAATAATTTGCAATTTTGTTTAATGATGAGGCTCCAGATTGTAATTTCCAGAAGTAAAGAAAATTTTGCAACAAAATTAAATTTCCCAACCAATCAAAATGCATAATTGAAGACCATTTAAAAATCCTTTCTCTACAGCCAATTAAAACCTTTTATAAACTAATTCAAATAAGTTAGCCGCTCTACTGAGATGTCACCAAAGTTATTCACAACATTATCATTATTTTGTATTGACTTCCCAAACAAAGAATTGAGAGAATCTTCCACATCTGTTGCAGATTCTTGGAGATTTAGCAAAGCCCATATGAGGGAGGTATGCTTGAATTAGGGAGAAGGTCAAGCAGCCAGAAAAAGCTCAGACTTTACAGATAATCATCATTATTATTAATTCCATGACTAGGTGTGGTCAAAGTGTCATTGTGCAGCTGAGCATCTGACCAGTTCCATCTACATATCTGGGTTGAAAGCTGGAGAGGTATTTAGTCATGCATAGCATGTTTTGGGCAAGTTGACCTAGCAGGGCTCATCACGCTCCAGGTCAAAGCACAGCCATTGTCCTCCAAATTGAAAGCTCACCTTGGTCACAGAGTTACCTTCCTATATCTGGGATGAAATCCAGAGACATCTTTAGTCATGTATACCATGTCTTTGGCAAGTAGACCTGACAGGGCCGATCCTTCTCCAGGTCAAACCACAGACAATGTCCTCCAACTTGAAGGCTTGCCTTAGCCACAGAGTTTCGTCCATATATCTGAATTGAAAGATATTTATTCAAATCTAGTGTGTCCTGAGCATGTAGACTTGGCAGGGCCCATCCCTTTCCAGGCCAAACTACAGTTGATGTTCTTGAAGACTCTCCTTGGTCACAGAGGTTTCCCAACATATCTGGGTTGGAAGCTGGAGATGTGTAACCTATCTCTCTTTGGGTCAAACAGTAGTCAATATCCTACAACTTGGAAGTTTTCCTTGTCTCGTGAATATATGGCTGACACTGAAGTGATTTCCTGTTTCCTTCTCCACAGTTTGAAATTCAAAGTTTTCCTTCTCTTCTCTGGACATAGGCAATCATGAGTCAACATAGATTTCTTTTCTTTATTATTTGTGAATTGCCCTGCATTCTTGGGAAAGATAGTGGAGTGGTTTCCTGTTGCCTTCTCTGTGGTTTGGGATTCAGAGATTTTCTTCTCTTAGACTGGTTGTCAACAAAAATTAGAAAGCTAAATCTAAACTGTTATTTAATCCATAGCTAGAAGGAGAAGAGATGGATTCATGCCTTTCCTAAGGTATTTGTGCAAAAGAGAATGCAACAAACCAAAGTGGAGATTTGAACTCATTTCAGTGAATCCACTTTGCTTACTGATATCTATTATACTTATAAGTCACCATCTTTTCGAACATTAGACTTCCTGGTGTGATTGCATATTGGATTGAATTAAAGGTATTTTGTATGAGAAAAAATATCATTTTCTTTTTGTCTTTTTCCTTCTTTTAAACAAGGTGTGTTAGGATTATTAAACAGAAAGCTGAAGTTCCAACAAATAGAAGATAGTGCAAAGTGATCCACATTCCACACATTTTATGCATTGTCCGTACAGTGCAACCTCAGTTCTCGAACGTCTCACATGTCAAACAAATCGATTTTCAAACAGAAAATTCAAGATAAAAATGCCTCGGTTATCAAACAAAATTTTGGTTCTCAAACAACATAGCCAAACCAAGTTAACCCAAACGGAATAATTTCTGAGTCAACTGCTGTGTTGTATACATTCATGTGTTGTGCTGTGCTTTTCTTTTCCAATTTTATTGTACTGTGACTTTTTTTCATTGATTCCTATTGGAAAAATAATTTCAGTTTACAAGCATTTTGGGTTGTAAACAGCCTTCAGGAACGGATTAAATTTGTAAAACCTGGTTCCACTGTATAGAGATAATTAAAATTGATAAATTGATCTAGAACTAACTTCTCAGTGGGGTAAAACTGGCTGGTTACATTCACTGCCTTGAAAACCAAACTGGTTATATTCTATCATCACCAATCGGACACCGAATTATCACCAGTCAGAATGAACAGATGTATCGTTGGGGAGGCTCCATGCCTTGAGATACTATTGGGCCTTAAACTCACTTCTGACCGCAAGTGGAACTCGTACAAACAATCCATTGCTAAAGATGCAGAAAAATTGGTCGGCTCCCTATACCGCTCAAGGAAGTACCTGACTTCTTATGATATTCGCTACATTTACAAGAGCCAGATCATGTCTAAAATGGAGTACTGTCGTCGTACTGGTATTATATTTTTGGAGCACTGAACTTTTTTCAGATAATTGCTTCCCAGATATAAAAGAAAACCTTCTATTCCTGTCCCATTACATATACACACACACTCACATATGCATATGTACAAACATATGCATATATGTGCATACATATGCACATTAGGGCAGGTCGATTTAGGAATCATGGTATTGCACTCAATTTGAAAGTTGGGGTTTGACATGATAAATAAGGACACATTTTTTTCTTCTAAATTGCTACCATTTTTTGAGGAAAGGAGTTTAAAGTTCAAGTTCATAATTGGAGCATTGGAATTTAATTTCAGTGATCAGTGAAAGCCTTATAGCACACTTATAAAATTTATAATTAAAACTAGCAGCAGTTGCCCGTGCTTGATTCAAAAATCATACGACTCATACAGCAATCGCTATCACTTGACTTAAAATATTTTTGACCTTCCTTGCCTTTAAAGGAGTGCCCTTTGCTGTGCTGATGTTGCTACATGCCTTACTTCTTGCCTATCTCACGCTGTGAATTTTTTCTAAGCTCTATACTAAACATTAAATCTGTTACAAAAAAAGAACTAAACAAAATGAACACAAAACAATCAGCTTTAAAAAAGGACTTGTAACTGGAAAAACCGAATGAAAAAAGAATGTTAACAACAAATACTTTTTCACACCCAACCCAGTTCTACGGAATCAGAATCAACATTGAGTTTAAGCAAGCGAATGAGCCAATTGGAGTAAAGTGCCATGCAGATTTAAATTTTTCCCACTTGTGACAAATACAACTATCAATTTGTTTTGCATGCTAGTTAACATTCATGTCAGCCAGCTGTTGGCTCTCATGCTGGCCAATAGAATCTTCCTGCCTATTCGTGGCAGCCAGCTATAGGCTCTCACTCTGGCCAGTACAAAATGGCTGCAAACTACATGAAAACTGCTGTAGAAGCATGAAAAAATCGATTATTTCCACTATCAATGGGAGTTGGGAAATGCAAAGTCGGTCTTGCCCTTCCCGCTAACTTGGAACATGTGCATGTAAATCTTGGTGCAAATCCGTTGAAAATTGCGGCTGTGCATTCGTTGCACACACACACACACACACACACACACACACACACACACACACACACACACACACACACACATCCTGCCTTTTATAGATAGAGATATATGCTGTTGTTTATTTTAAATAAATAAATCCTATCGCCAACAAGTGTGTATCTTCACCATGGTCCAGAGAGCAACAATCGACCAAAATATAGAATATTGCATTAAAAAATTACAAGACTATCATTTACTTCAAAGGGAAAAAATATTGAACAATTCAGCTATATTATGATGTAATATTCAATTTTGCTGCTCTTGTATAGAATTCTAATGTTCCAGGTCCCTCAGGACCACACAAACCCCAATCGAAATTGACATCAAGAAACAAAAATGGGGAGGGATCAGCCATACATGGTTCCATTTGAATGACCCTTTTTAGTGTCACCAGGCCCTGGACTGGAATCCACAAGGGAAGTGAAAATTGGGTCAACCAAAACAGACTTGGTACAGAAGTGTTGACGCAGAGGTAAAGGCATCCGGCACGACATGGGTCGAGCTAAAGAGGATCGCCTTTTTTTGTCCATTGGAGGGCATCAATTTGTCAAGGAATCAAGACATAAAAGAAATTCAGAGAGATGATGTAATATGTTATACAGTGCAGTAGTTTTAGTGCAATGTTCAAGAACAATGCCAATTTAAAACATTTTGTCTTATAATTTATGCCCAGCAGTATTATAGTGTTATACAGTGGAGTAATGGATAGCGGCTTGGATTGAGGAATTGGAGAGCCGAGTTTAAATTCCAGTCAAATCCATTTCATTCACTTACGTGCTAATACCCTTGGGAAAGGTATGAAACCTCCTCTTCCCCCCAGCTATGGGTAAATAGCAGGATAGCCTGGGTTCTGGCTTCTATAGCCTTGGATGGCAACTGGTCTACCGCAGAAAGAAATGGTGAAAAAATCTGCCTAGTCAGTCATGTATCGAAGGCATGTATCTAAGCGTGTATCACGCATGGCACATAACTGATTGACTGATACACTTATAACTATTTTTTTTTTTTTTTTTATTAATTATGACCTAACAAATCGAGTAAGATTTTATTCCTTGATTAGCCTTTTTTGTAATCTTTTACAATTTTTTTTACAGTTTCCACTTATCAAATACAGTAAAAAATTGCACATTTTGCTTGTGGTGATTCAGAATTAGAATTCTGGTTTGAATATATCTTCCATTCAATGAATCTAATACAAAAGATATCGACTTTAGTTGGATTTATTCATGAAATAGTAAAATTTTGGAAGTCAGTTCATAAGCAAAAACCTGTAGAAATTAGGCATTTCTGTACAGTTTTTCAGATGATATTTAAAACTAAATGCTCAAAAAGTGGTGAAAGCTATTAATCTAATTTTTGGTGTCAGTAATTAAGATATTAAACGGCAGCTTTTACACTGAGTGCAATGTTGATTTTCTAAAAATTGAAAAATCAAATCTAATACACATGCATACATTTTAACCTTATTTTATTTGAGTTGATTCAGTGAGAGCTTTGATAGAAACTGATTCATAGTCACTGTTACCCTCATCTCATGGTATCTCTAGCAAACAGAAACAGAGGGACCACTCATTGGCCTAGATGTTCTGTGTATGGAGGAGGATTGGTTTAAGGATAGGGTTAACTGTTACCTCTAACTCCTGTCCTCACAAATTACTTCCTAGTTGTTGTGACCAAGTAAATGGTTAAGTACACCAGAAAAGTATTACACAACTAGAAAGAGTGTATCAAGTGAACTAGCACTCAATCTATTTTCACCATTCGCTGTTCCCCAAAACCTTCTGTCCTACTATTCTTATAGTAGGCGGAAGAGTCTAACATAGACTCTTAAGAGGGAGAACACCACAACACTAACATAACTCTCTACATTGAGTGGCCCATGGGCCTTGTAAAGGGTAAACCTTACTATAAAAAAAAAAGAAAGAAAAGTGAATGTAAAAAGAAGATTTTTATTTTTATACTTCACCTTGTGGAGGAATATATGGTGTAATGGGTATCAATGCTGAAAGTGAATTAGACATGCCAAGTTCAATTCCTGCTTGAATCTGTTTCATTCACTTCATACTGATGACCTGAGAAAAGGCATGAATTCATCTTCCTCCACCTATGGGTTAAATAGCTGGACAGACTGGGCTTTCTTGCCTAGAGGTGGCAACCAGTTTAGGAGAATGAGAACTCTGAATTCAAAGACCAGCCTGAAGAGTGAAGCCCTAGACACAACACTGCTGCTATGGATGCAGTACATGTAGTACCTCTATGACCTAAGGGTTTACAAGACATACAAAAAGATTTGTACAACTTGCTGATTTGTAAAACTTCCATTTTTAAAAGATATTGTTATAACACTTTATTAAATAAAATAAAAGTTGTTTTTTTTCCAAAGGGTAATGGTATTAGTAATAGCAATGACAAGGTAGTTTACAAATAATCACAGATGTAATGCACTTTAATTCTGTGGCTATCATGGCAGCTTTCAGATTCATCAACAAAACATTATCTCAGTCAATTCTATTTGCAAATATTCAACTGATAGAAGTGCAATGTTCTTCTTAGTCCATCACTTGTCACAGAATTTCTCAGAATTGTTTTCATGAATTTCATTTTCAAGAAGCTTCCATGAAGCACTGATTACTGGAAGCGTTAGTTATTGATTAAACAATTTGGTTTTCTTTCATTTTTCTTACCTTCTATTATTCACCTTTTACAACCTGTCTCTTTGTTTTTCTTTTATCTCTCCCTCTCTCTATTTTTTCTTTTCACCTGGTTTTCATTTAGTTTTTCTCTAGCATTCTTACCACCTACCTATCCTCTTTCACAGCCTGTCTCTTTGTCTTTCTTTCATCTCCCTTCCTTACTTCCCTATATATATATATATTTATTATTTTTCCTTCCACCTGGACTTCTTTTTTGTTTTCTCTAGTTTTGTATCTTCTATCTTTCTTCTCTCACAGCCTGTCACTTTGGCTTATTATATGTAAACACTATCTTTTCATTCTCCTTTCACTCTGCTTGTTGTGTAGATATGTGTTATATTTTCTCTGTGTGGGACACATGTAACTATCTTATTATAATTGTGCTTGTCTCTCCCTTCATTAGTTTGCATGACCGTTATGTCCTCCCAATACTTCATAATTAATGGACTATTATGTTTTGATCACGTGGAAAGAGAGGAAAAGATAATACTTGGCTTCAGTGAGAAAATGAAAGAAAGAAGTGTTTAATATCTCCTGCCAAGACCTCATAAATAAGGTACTATTGTTTTGATCATGTGGAAAGAGAGGAAAAACACTAATTGCTTTCAGTGATAAAATGAAAGAAAGAAATAAAGAATGGAAGATAGAACTGTTTAACAGCTGTTTCAGTGAAATAGAAAAGGTTGTCAATTTCAAATCTTCATTTGTACCCACTTCTTTGAATAACAACCATCATTCATATTTTTGATTTTTATTGCAATATTTTGTTAAAGCTGTTAAGCTCAAATATTTAATGATGTGATAGAATTTCTAAGGATATTTTGTTGTTGTAGAACAAATCTTAATTTTTCAGTTAATGATTGAATAAACTCATTAACTAAAAAATTTAGTTTAAGATTCATCAGAAAATTCAAATAGGAAAACTGTAACTTTCATGGGTCTTTCACATGTATCTAATTTTGTGTATGATTTAGCATCTGAGAACAAAGCATGTTTGTCATTCCTTTCCTTTCAGTAATTCTATTCTGTCTGTGAATGACTGTACTACTATATCATGGATATAATAATGATCATAATGGGGGAAATGCAAATAGGAATAGGAGTATAAATCTTTCTTCTATTAGCTCAAGAATTATTTAGGTCAACCCAACGTGACAATACATTATTTATTCCCATTATTATTATTTTACAATTATTTTCTCTGTGATACAATTATTTAATTCCAGGAATCATTAAATTCTTAGCAAAATGTTTATCTGAACCAACTTGCTTGTTAGTTAAGAAAATCCCACCAGCATGACTATTCTATGCGGCACTTGTATTTGGTATAAAAAAGAATAGATCCTGTTTGCACCTGAACCAAAAATATAGACATTAATTGGATATATACTAGAATCTATGAGTACCTACCTGGAAGTTGGCTCTTTTAGGGTAGAATTTTACCTGTTGAGACTTCAAAAATGCACATGAATAAATAAATAAAATACATTTTCAAATTCTCAATTTCATCACATCTAAAAATAGACACAAAACAGGAGACTTGCTGTCACCACCACATGGATGTAGCTGTAAACAGACCACATGACCCATATTAACTAATGAGAACACAACCAAAAAATATAAAATTTTTTTTTTTTTTGAGCCTATTCGGATTATTAATTTTTAAGGCCATTCAGGGGACTTCTTTTTATTTCAAGAATTAACACAAGACTACCAACAGCAATCATCACTCATTCAGAGCAACACAAGAAAGATAAAAGTTTTGCCCCAAACACCAACTGTATCAATCACAGATGAATAAACCCCTTCTGTCCTTAAATATATACGCATACACTGAGATGTATACGATATTTTAAGTGTAACAGCAAAATTGTCCAAATCATGGAACAGTAAAATTGTCCAATTATTAGATTAAGCTCTGAACAGTTGTATCTTAGAAATGATTAAAGATATCTTACTAGAATTCTTCGAGGTTTTTATAACACTATTAGACTCTACTTTGAACAAGAAGAATATATAATTCCGGTCGAAGCTTAACAGAAGTATTGTGATGAAATCGATCATAAACAAAAAAAAAATTAATTAATAATTAGCTAAACTCATGAAAATTGAAGTTTTCATGAATAAATATATAAATATATATTTATATATATATATATTATTCCAGGATCACTTCAAACTTATTCAAGATGGTCTTTGTCCTCTCTAACCTTCTAACTTTCTGTCCTGGTGCTTAACACGTTTCATGTAAGATTTCATTTTCAAGTCTTTTTTCATTGCTTTTTTGATTGCCATAGTTGAAACTCCTCTCTCACATGCCAAATGTCTTACGAATTAAGTTAGATCTTTTCTAATTGATCTCTTTAGATGAAACAATGATCCCTCTGCCTGTTGTGACATCCTGATCCAGTTTTACTCCCTACTCTTTCCCCTTTTTTAAACTTATTCACCATTCTCTTGATGGTTCTTGAATGGACTTTGAAGATGGAAGCCAGAATGTGAATGTTGGTATCATTAAAGAGGGCTTGAATGAGCTTTTTCCTCTAATCATTGCTCAGTTAGGAAGACAGTGGGTCTGACACAAAGCAATTTTATCCTGCTCTGTTTTTAGCTTAATAAATGGTTTTTCAGAGATTCTTATGAAAAATGGTGTCAAGATGGCAAACGTCTTATCTGAAAACCTGCAAAAAAGAAACTCAATTAGTTTAGTGTTTTTTAGATATTAAATATTTTGTTTGATAGATAATTTTTCTGTTACACCCTGTATATCTCCATACATACACATATTAGGCACACACACAATACACATGTGTATATACACGGATATTTGTTTTCTCAAACTTTATTGCAATAGATCTTTTATGAATTAACTTTAACTGTTCTAAGAACGATTTTTCTCTTTCACCTCATTGTGACTATTGTTGCTATTAAATTGTATTCAAATTGTTAGACATTTATTTTCTCAATCTGATACAACAGCAAAAGTTTCGGTGACCTTTTCTTTCACTCATTTGACCTTGGCTGCAACATCACGTTTCCTTTACTCTAATCACATGAAAGAAAGAAAAAAGATAGAAGTGTTTAAACTTCTTCAACGTCAAAACAAAGCCAGCAACAATCAGCAGCAACTGCTGAAACAAGATACCCTTTCTTCAAGGAATGCAGTCATTATATTGTAAGCTCTTCTGACAGGATAGTGGATTTGGTAGATACCACATTCTGATCCTAGGTAAAAAAAAAAAAAAAAAAAACAATTAAGAGTCATACATGATATAGATAAAAATATAGATAATAGCCCCTGTTCAGTTAATTGCACTTGCTTTAATTTATGAATTGACAATATTTTTTTTTTTCTTGATTTTTAAAATAAAAATACAGATTGAGTTAATGTGGGTAATGCTTAAGCAGGAAAGCACTTGTATTAAAAGCTGCAAGCAGCCAAAACCCTGCTTACAAATGCAGTGATTATATGGCTATAATTTGCACCAAGATTTGAGGAACAGTAATCCCCCTTAATTTATGATTTTCCTCTTTTCCAGTTTCAGGTAAATAAACAATTACAAGTTCATGGAACCATTTTCCCATAGCAAATATATCTTCACCAAATATAGAAATTATCTTATTTTTATAGAATATAAATATTGGGGAAAATAAAATTTATTAATTTCCCCATTTGCAGAATATCTAAAACATTAGAGACATAGGAGATATATCTGGCCCACTTGAATTTTTAATCCTAAATATGGCTTCTCCAGAAACAAAGAAGAATTTCCATATTATATGTAAACCCTATCTTAATCTTCTCCTTTCACTCTCCTTTGTAAATATAAAAAATATTTTCTATTAATCATGAAATAAATATCCTATTATAATAAATACTTGTCTCTTTTTTTTTATTTTTTACAACCCTTATGAATTCCAATAATATCTCATAAATAATGGACTGTTTCATTTTTATCCAGAAATAAACAACCCATCACTTTTAGTTTTACTTAATAACCATATCAAGCCACAGGAAAAATCATGCTGGAAATTCAGATCTGCCAAAGAGAATTTGTAAAAGGGTTTCTGTAAATGAAAAACTGAAAGTTATCGACTTAATAGGAAAAGAAAAAAGTGTATGCTCCAGTTAACGGTAACAGAACAAAACTTCTATCACAACTTTATCAACGTGCAATAACGTCATAATTTTATTATTAGTTATAGTTTATTTCTTGTGTTTAATTTATAAACTAAACTTTATCATAGGTAGGTATATACAAAGCCTAAATAAGCTAATTCTATATATAAAGCCTAAATAAGCTAATATGTTATAAATGAACCTTAAATTTTTAGAAGTACATGTTTGGTAATAATAGTCAAGAAGCAAGAGTTACTTCCCTTTAGCATGTATAATTTAGTTCTTTTGAACTTATGGTTCTTTTTAAAAATTAGTTATTAAAATGTTAAGTGAATAAGTACACATTTTGCTTTTACAGTTTTCTTCTATATGCCGTGTCCCTTCAGGACGTTGATGATAATAGCTCTCCACAACTTCCTATCTTTTGTACAGTGTTTGTCTCTTCCAGTCCTTGTTCTGTCATCCATTTACACAAACTCATTAGGTTGGTAAAACTTAGTTTCCCTGTTACCTTCAATACATTGAGAGAATCTTGTTCATTTTTTCATTTTCTAATTATAGCCAGATAATTCAACAAATTTGTTTCACACTTAAGTATTAGTATTACTTACATCTGGGTATTATTTTCAAATATCTAAAGTAAAAGTAACTACAATTTAAAACGGAAATTTTCAAGTTTTTTCACCAGCATGTCCTCTTGATGAGGAAAAATTTTTTTCAACACCTCATTATTTATTTACTCTTATAAAACAATTGGCACTAAAACTGTAAATTAATTCTAGACCTTCATGTCTGCAAAAGAAGGTGTGTCACTAAGATGTTTTTTTCCTTGATACCACTATTATTTTAACTATCTTCACTCCTCAACAATGTTTATTGTTTTAAAAGTGATGATTAGAATTTAATAAAACCTAATTATATGAGAGTGAATTTATACATTTTCTTCTTGAGAATTGACAACAAAATTAATAAACACTATTTATTTATTAGATTGTTTCTTTACAAGAATAATTTTATCTTTACATCGTTCGAAAAACAAGTAAAACTAATGTAATGTCATGTTTATTATTTACTAATTTATAAAGAAATAAATATGAAAACAATTTTTTATTCATAAATTTATAAACATTTACTAAATTATTAAAATATGTGAACCAAACATAAGGAAATCCTTATTGTTTACCATTTTATAAAGTTTGAATCAATTGGCCAATGTTTTACCAACCATTCCAATAAACAATCTAATACTTTAAAATTATTTTTATTTTTTTGAATTCTCAAGAACAAAAAAAAATAAATTCACTTTATGAATTATTTATTATAATTTATAAATATCACTTGAACTTTTAAAACAATAAACATTATTTGTGGAGTGAAGATTAAAAATAATAATGATATATATGAAATTGATCATTTTGACAGTCCATAATTGATCTAGTGAGAAACATGTTTAAATTTCCACCATGATTTTTAAATAAAAACTGATTATTTAAGGTTAAAATAATATATATGATGTATGGCAGATACTTATCAAGAATATTTTTATGACATTGCTGGCTGAAAGAAAGTTAAAAGCAATCAGTTGTTTTATCAATTAAAATAAATCTTTCGACCATTGGTCAGTGAATTAAAATTTTTTTTTTTTTTTCGAATTTTTTTTTTTCTTTTTTTTTTTTTATTAATATAAAAAAAAAAAAAAAAAAAAAAAACTTGATTTGATGCACTTAAAAATTTCATTTATTGAAAAGTTAAAATAAAAAAAATAAAAGAATAAAATTTCAAATAAATAAAAAAAACAAAAAAACGAATGAAAAGGGATATACATACAGGTTATTTGGAAAAACAAAACGAATGAAAATAAAAGAAAAAAAAAAAAAAAATACAATAAAATAACTTTTATTCATTTACTGCCTGAGAACAGCAAGGATTTGTTTGGATTTAAATCATGAGTTCTATATACATGTCAGAAGTGCTGCGATTCAACTAGTGGACAAGGGACATAACTCCATTATGCTTTGAGTTCCCATCATTTATAGGGCGGAAATAAGTAAGCACCCCCTCACAAAAAGAATAAATACAATGGATAAAAAAATATTACTTCATTTTATTTTCAATATTTTCATATTCCTATTAGTATAAAAAATATTCCATTAAATTTCATAAAGAACATTTCTTCCAGCTAAGAAAGTTGGTTCACTGTATCAGCAAGACAATTTTTTCCAAGAATCTGTTCGATTGATATATATTTATAAGTCTATCATTCATCCTTGCTTTGAATATTTTTCAAAACATATGGTCTGGTGCCTCTGCTGTTTATCTTGAACTAAAAGATAAGATCAAAAAAAAGAATCAGCAATATTAAATATTGGTCCTGATTTAAGCAGCTCATTCAAGTCACTAAAAAAAAAAAAAAAAAAAGGTTGTCTCACAGTGTCTTTTCTATAAAACCTTCGAAAATGTTCAGATAAGCTCTTCCACAAAAAGTAGATAAAAATTTGAGGAAAACAGAAAAAAAAGTAAACAAATCTTGTATAAATTATTTAATGAGAAATACCAAAACTTAATATATATATATATATATATATATATATATATATATAGCCACACACACACAAAAAAAAATCTGTGTTTTAAAACTTATAGCTTTATTTGTATTAAAAAGATAGAAATAATCTGTAAAAAAATGTTAATATCTAAAATTGGAAAAATATTTTTCAAAAAACAAAAAAAAATATTTAAATCAATTATTACAAATTTTAAAAAGATGAGAAATTTCAACTTATCCGAATAGTAAAGAGAATCAACCATGTAAAATTTTTATATATTATATATATATATATAAAAGGAAATAAATTTTTGTCCTTTTTTGCTGTTTGTTTATCTAAATTAAAATATTAAAAAACCAAACCTTTTATTTTATTTTATTTATTATTTTTTCAGCAAGTAAGACCATACACAATCTTTTTTCAAAAATCATCTCCCTTTGGGAATAATTTTACTTTTTTGTCAAACCCCCTGTCAAATAAAATTTTAATTGATTATACTGAATTCAATTTGAATAAGAAATTTAACTAAACAAAGTATTATGTGCAAAAAAAATTTTAATAGAATTTTTTCATTTCATTATAAATGCCAATGATTAAAATGTTAAAAAAACACTTTTATTTGATAGCAGCCTTAAAGGAAGAGGTTTTATGAAATTAAACTTTGTTGACATTAAATTGGGGGTTTTACTTGAAGAAATGAAATTAACATTTAAAATCATAGAGGAATAATTTGCAGATTTTTTTTTTTTGTTATATATAGGAAAAATATGTTTAACTGCATTGAAACCATATTTCAAAAATATAGTTGCCAAAAACAATGAATAAAAAAGTTTGATATTTTTTATTTTAAATATATTTAAAAAAATTTTTGTAGCCAAAATGAATCATTTTTGAAAAAAAGAAAAAAAAAAAAAAAATGGATAAATAAATTATTGCCATTTAAAAAAAAAAATGATATTGAAATAAAAAATAAATTAAAAACATCAACATAACTGAGCCCACAATTATAAATTAGCACCTATGTTACAAAAATATTCAAAACCAGACGGTATATATTATATAGTAGTAATAATAAACAGCAGTTGGGCATGTAAAAAAGAAGACAATGAATAGTAAAAAGTATTATTTCTGGTGTAAAAATTGGAAACAATAGAAATGCAGTTTCTTTATAGTTCTTCAATTCCTTAAAAAAAACTTCCTCATTTGTCATGTGCTGTCCAATAATCATAAGAATTTATATAGAAATATGTTTTATTTTTATTCAACTTCCTCTCTAATTCATTTCTCTGATCTCAATGTGTGTGTGTTTGATTATTGTGTTTGTATTGTTTTTTGTGTGAGGAAAGATAAGTTCCATGTTTACTAAGTTATATAGAAAGTTATGATGATGAACAAAACATATAACAAAAAAAAAATAATAATGAAAACCATTATCAAGTATATTCTGTTAATGTAGGAAAAATTAGCTTCAATTTATGTGAAGGGAAAACAATCATAAAAAAAAAAAATATTTCAATTAAAATTAGCTAATTGGAAAAGATTTAATTTTTTATTTAATTTGTAATTCCCATCTTGAAAGAGAACTTTAGTATACAAACCATACATTCTATTTTCTTACAAATTGATTTTTATCTTATTTCTTCTCACTTTTTTTTTACTAATAATTTGTTTATGTAAAAAAAAAGGAATATTTTTTTTATTGCAATTCAATTAATCATTATACATTATTATATCCATAATATAATAACATATTAATTTTATGGATGGAAATAGAATACAAAAAAAGGAATAAAAAACATGCTTTTTCAGAGATAGTTTTATACTTTTAAGTCATACACAAATTTATATACAAACATTTTACACTTGTCCCACAGAGAAACTATAATATTTATACAACTTTAAGCAACATGAAAATAGACATAGGATCTTTTCAATATTTTCTAACAGAAATTTGATAAATTAGGGATTCTTCTTTTTAGAAAAAAATATTTAAGTTTCCCAATGAGGATTTGAGGGACCAAATTTATTTTCTATGTCACTGGTGAGAATTTTATATCTTTATTTCATAGAGATTGGTATTTCCCAATATGAGGACTTTTAGTTATAGAGATAGTAAAATATATATCTAGTGAGGACATATTTCCCAAAGGATTGAAAATGGTGGGAAAGAAATGATAATGTTGTTGGCATTTTTATTTTGCCCATACCAAAAAAGCAAACACTCAGTTTGACTCCTGGAAGATCTTTTGACCACTTCATCAGATTTTTCAACTGATATTACTTTTTAAAAAGCAGCCATTGTTACTTCATGCCAATCAGAAGATAATCTAAAAATATCCCTAAATTTATATCTAAAATAGTTATTTTTGTACTAAATCTTTTAAATAGGCTGACACTGTGTCATCTGAATAGGAATATGCTGAAATTGTCATTTAGTCTTAATAATGAATCCTGGCAGCTAACTTCTAATAAAATAAGGATTGTTAAGATGAAATGAATAAGTTTGGTGAAAAACATTTTCCTTTTCTTACATCCTTTCTATTTTGTGTCTTTACTGAATAAATTTTCTATTCAAATATGCAGGCAGTTTTCTGCCAGTATAGGTTCTGGATTATTCAAATTTAACCTCATAAATAAATTAAAACCTTACCTAACAGTAAACAATGTTTATTTTTTTTTAAAATATTAAAAGAGAATGAGTATTAAAAGAGATAAAGAAAAAGACAAAACTTTTTATGACCTAAAAAATTATTGGAATCTTGGAGTTTGAATGTCCACATCCTGAATGAAAATAGCACATATAAGAAGAAGAATTGGAAAAGACATGAATTCATATCTTCAAACACAATCTTAGCTGTGGATCAAATAGCAGGGTAGATGGGGCTCTTTTATCTTTGAAATCACTCTAGAAAAGGGAATTCTCTGAATTTAAAATCGTGGAGAAGATAACCAGAAATCACTTAATTATCTTTTCCAAGAAATTATGGCAATTCACAAAAAATACACATTTTTTTTTTATAAACAATTTGGTATTAGGTTGTCCCAAAAGTTTGTAAACACTAAGTAAAAAAATTGAATTTTTATGCAATTTTTAATTGTTTTTTTACTTTATCAAGAATTGGCTGATGAGCTTGGAGTTGGCAAATTGACAATTCACCGACACTTGAAGCAACTTGATTTTGTTCACAAAAAGCCACGCCAATATATATATATATAACTCATTGATAACAAGCCAACAGACAAGTTGAAATTTGCAATCTTCAATTGCTCAGCAATCCATTGGACGAGCGTTTTTGGAAGCGCATTATGACATCGGATGAGAAATGGGTCTATCTGGTCCAGCACAATCGAGACAAGCGATGGGTTCAGAAAGGGCAAGAGACACCATGGGTTCAAAACAAGATCAATTCAGCAAAAAAGTCATGTTTTTGCGTTTGGTGGAACTTTGAAGGAATCGTGCATTTTGAGTTGGTTCGAATGGTTTTGCCATCAGTGCCGAACTTTACTGTGCAACTGGACGGGTTTACTAAAAGTTGAAAAAAGTACCCGGCTCTGATCAACCGAAAAGCGCGCTTTGATGCAGCAGGACAATGCCAAGCCACACACCGCCAGGAAGACCAAAGACAAGTTTGAAGAGCTGGACGGTGTTGAGGTTCTGCCACATCCAGCCTACAGTCCTGACTGTGCTCCATCAGATTACGGCCTTTTCCATTCAATGCAACACTTTCTGAAGGGGCCGCCGATTTGACTCGTTTGATGAAGTCGAGGAAGCGTGTCAAGAATTCTTTGATTGAAGCCGGCTGAATGGTACTTTCACCAGATCCGAAAGCTTACAGATCAATGGCAGAAAGTCTTGGAAAATGATGGTCTTTATTTTGAGGAATAATTTTGTTGTTTTTGTTATTACTTGGTGAGTAAAATTTCAATTTTTGCAAGTGTCGGAACTTTGGGACAACCTAATATTTTGACCAGTACATGGGTTGCTTAACTTTTGCATAGCATAGGAATTAGTATATTCCAGTATATTAGTATATTCAAGTATTAGCATGTAAGTGAATTCCAGTTGAATTTGAAAACTAATATTTTGGAATTTAATTTGAGAACAATATTTTACAAGTTCACATTCTCGCTATTTTTTCTATCCTCACTCCAAACCTCTTTTTACTTTTAAAACTGGCTCCCAAAGCCTTGATTCTTATCAGAGATAAGAATATATTTTCTGACTAAAGAGAGAGCTGGAAAATATAAAAAGGAATTCCACCACCATTATTCTTTCCATGGAGCTATAAAGTCTGGGGGAAACCTCACAGCTTGTCCACTCCAAACTGTTTTCATTACTTTCAAAACCGGCCCCCATGGCCCTGATTCTTATCAAAGAATGTTTTCTGACCAGTAGAGGGTCCAGGAAATTTGTACAACGATTTTGGAGGGAAAAGTCCCCGATTCTTCGGAGCCTACCAAATCTCCATAAATTTGGAGAATCTTTGCCTATTTGGCAGTCAGACTTCAGCCCACCGTCTGTGAGGTCGACGATAGGGAGCTCCAGTCAACTTCAGAAGCACTTTCAACTAAAGAAGAACTACCTACTAAAGGGCTGTCAAGAACGACCGTCGACCTACAATACAAGACCAATTGAAAGCTGCATCTCTTCACCACTCCTGTCGTGCCCACCAAACTTCTGTCGTCGACCTACGAACTCACTCAACTGCAACAATTTTCCTACACTACAAAAACTATGAGTGTTCCTAACAAAATTCTACTCACTTAAAGAACTTTTTAGGTGCTCAGAAAAATATTTTGAGCAAGCCTTTTTTCTTTTATGAACATTTTCTCTTAAAGGACATTTTCTCTTTTTCCTTTCTTTCACTCTTAATTGTTTTTATCCCTTTACCCTTTTTTTTCTGTATATGTACATAAACACTTTCTTTTATTGTTACACACTGAGCAGGAGTTTTTTCTTTATTTGTATGCATCTAAAAGAGAGAGTTTGTCTGCTCTAATCTTGCTGTTTTTTATTTGCATTTTGTCCCAATTTTTTAACCTCAACCCTTGTATGTAGGAAAGCCAGGACAGATTTCCCAACAAAAGGTATGAATCCTCTTCTTCTCCCCCATGCTATGGGTAAATAGCAGGACAGTCTGGGTTCTATAGCCTTGGATGGCAACTGGTCTACTGCAGAAAGAAATGGCAACCTACTACAAGAGAAAAATCTGCCTCGTCAGTCATGTATAGAAAGATACATGATCGCCTAAGCGTGTATCACACATGGCACATAACTGACTGATATTCAAGTTGTTGAAATGAAATGATTGCTTAAATTTTTTAATGTTTGTATCAAATAATCAGAAAAGAAAGATATTTTTCACTGTAACGAAACTAAGTAGAATCCTTGAATACAGTATTAAAAAACTATAAAATAATGTCTTAATATTTATTTAGTAACTTTTTTAACTTTACTCTTTTTTTTTCAATTTTTTTAAGGCTACACTGACGTCAGTCATGGAGGTTATTAAAAATAGTACATTAGTATATTTGCTCATTAAAAAAGTGTGTAAAAAAAGAAAAGGTGAGACTTTACATTTTTAATTTTTCTGAAAGAAAAGGAATCTGTTGAAGACACAAGTAATATTTTAGTTTTTAAATTATTATATTTTTATAAATATAAAAAGTAATTTAATTCATAGTAATTAAATTAAAGGTAATAACAAAAAGTTTTATTTTATTAATAAACTATTTCTTTAAATAAAAATATTACTAATTAATTGCTAAATATCAATAAATTATATTACTTCTCTTAAATTCTGTACACACAAATCGTAGTCTTACGAAAACGTACTTTTAAAACTTTTTTCTTTGAAAAACTATTTTTTCCTCCACCCGACATAGCGGTCGAGCACTTTCCCCTTCGTTCTTAACATTAATTTGAAATTTACTGGTTTAAATTCCAACCCAAACTGCTTTGGTTAAAAAAAAAAAAAAAAAAAGCGTGTTTTTAGTGTTACTATTAAGAAGTCTGGTAATATTTCTTTTTGACTTTTGCTTTGAGACATTTTGTTTTCATTTCGCATTGATGCTCTTGGGAAAGGCATGAATCCATCTTTCCTGTTCTTCCCAGCAATAGGCCTAAAACTGAAGGGCAAACCGCAAACAATTTGCCGCAAAAAACTGGATTTTTCTTTCTTTCTTCAGACTTGGTTGCCAACTAACCAATCTAGGAGAAAAACAATTCCGGATTCAGATGGAGAAAATTATTATTTATCATGAAAAAAGTTATGTAAGTTTTTTAAAAGTTTATAAAATACTTTTTCGGAGGAAGAAAAGTAAAATTCATAGAACGACAAAAAAAAATCATAACTTCGGTTTGTGGGTAGGGAAAAAGTCAAACAAAAAAAGAAGTCATATTTCCAGTCAAAAATGGCATTTAAAAATTTTAACCTTAATATTTTTTGGTTGTTCAGATAATGGTCTTAAAAAATTCATGATGATGATGAAAAACAGCAACAACAACCAACAACTATGGACTTCAAAATCGCACTGAAAAATTACAATTTATTTTTATATTCAATGTAGATTTTTTTTATTCCTGTCAAACTAGAAAAAAAATGATTTTATTAAAATACAAACATTTACTCTCAACAAATTATTTTTTAAAGATTTTTTATTAAATTTTTGTTTTGGTAAAGTTGGGACGAATTCAGTATGTTCACACACACATATATATATATTTTTTATATCTGAAATAACATCTTCACAGGTATTTTTCTGTATAACTCAAACTAAGAAAAAATCATGACCTATAAAAGTTCACAAGGTATAAAAGGGAGTTGTGAAACTAACCCCGTAAAATACTTTTTCGTTTTTTTTTTAATATAAAATAACTCATTCGGTATGCAATTAACGAATGAGTGCTGAAATTTTCGTTTAAATTGGATTCCTTGATTTTGGATTTTTGGCATTTTTTAACAGAAGGTTGCGTTTTATTTTCATTCACACCTTCTTAAGTCAAGTGCTTATTTCATTATTACTACATATTAAACATGACTAACAAAATAAAATATAAAAACATTACTTTATGAAAAAACATTACCCATTTTTAATGAAAATATTATTCATTTTCTCTATGAATTGTTTCCCTGGCCCACAAAAAGTCGACGTTAAAACTTTTTTCTTTCGTTACTCCCGCACCCCCAACATATTTCCGGTCACCTTGGATTCAAAATTATGGGAAGTCAACGGACAAAAAAAAAATCTTTCTTTTCTAAGAACAATCATGTCAATATAAATACAAATTTTTTAAACGGATATTAAAAGAAATGAAAGTTGTGGAGAGTCATGACCACCCACATTCCGAAGGGACATACAACTTCTTTTTTTTTCTTTCTTTTAAATGATTTGTATGTTAAAGGTGAAATAAAGAACACTATGTTATTTTCTTGATAAAAAGTAAAAAAAAGTAATTATCTTTTTTAGATACTTTTATAAAAATTCACATTACTGTTGCTTGTTCTAATTCTTTTGTCTAAGAAGAGTAACCTAATGAACCCCGTTTGTCTGACAGTAGTTGGTTGCTTAGCAACAGTTAGTGAACTTTAGTGGCCTTGTAGGTCCACATGGATTTATTTAAAGGTGCGTCTAGTGAGTAAAAGATGCGCGAATTAGCAGCAGTTAAAAAAAAAACAGATTTGAAGCTTATTTTTTTCCTTGATTGAATACATAATCGGCCCATTTTTTAAACTATATTTAGAACTAACAGTCATTTCCTGCTGTGAGTTCGATCCTAGTTGGGTTTTGATAGAAGTTAAAATGCATTTAGTAAATTGATTATTTAAAGAAAATAAAATTTACTTTTTTTATTTAATTTTATATATAATTTACAAAAGAGATTCTCCATCTTCACAGCGGTTTCTTTTCGATCTTTCTTTGATGAAGAATAGTAGGAAAAAAAAGGGAATTTGATTTGTAAAAATTCTGCTCCAAATTGCCTAACTCTAGTGTTCGTCAGTTATTTATGGGACAGGGGAAGGGGACGCCTAGCGAAATGCTTGCTTGACATTTTATCGGACCTTTATGGAGAGAAAAATGTTCTGAAAAGTAAGACCCACTTAGAAATTGAGTTCTGATAAGAAGCAAATATATATATTAATCCAATTTTTAAATGGCATCATTTTTTTTTAGTTAATAATCCCAACATTAAGCATCTTTCTCTAAATAAGAAAAGGAAATTTTATTGTTAGCATAAAAATTCCTTTTTGAAACTTTCGGTGCAGAATAGGGAGTTATATGTTTCAGTTTCCATTTTTACAATATGATTTTTTTTTCAGGATATTCGTTCAGCGTAACGGTTATCAGCGTAGAAAGTCATTTTTTCGTAAGTTAAATTATGACTAAATGAGTTTGTTGCATTTATTTTCGCACAAACACCTTTGGGAACAGTAAATCCATCTCTGCTTAAATATAGATACCTCAAAAAAAGAAAGCAATGCTTAAAGGTTAAAAAATGAAAAATGTTTCTTGAAGCTATTGTATTTTTGCTGGGCTAAAAAATTAAATTTTAAATTTAATTTGTTGCAATGAGCAAAATACTTTGCTGTATTTTAAACCGAATTTAAATTGATTGGAATTATTTTTTTTAAATCGCTAAAATCGGTCATATTGACAATTCTGTCAACACAATAATTCTCTTTCTTAAAAAAATCTTTCAAAAATAAAATATACTTTTCTGAGACTTTATTTGAAGACGAGTAACTGATTTAAAGTTTGATTAATCTGAATTAAAAAAATATTAATTATTTTTTAGTTTTAAATATTTTTTAAATGAAGATGTGTTTTTTTTTATGTTTTTTTGACAGATTTATCGATAGTTTAATGTTTTGGTATTTTTTAAGTAAAGAGTACATAACTGTAAAAATTATTTGACAAATACAACACAAATGCCTTTTTTATATAATTTTTTAATGACCCAGGAAAATATTCTAAATAATCTAATATTTTATTTTATTGAATTTTAGGTACTTTGGCTTTACTTACAAAAATGCACGTTGAGAAAATGTTAAAAAATTATCAATAAATTTTAAATTTAATATAGTTATCGCTCTTATTTTCTGATAATGTTGTGTTTGTATGGACAAAGTATTTACTAAAAAAAATCAGCATTTTATACACAAAAAAAATAAAAATTTTTTTTTAAAAAATTTTTTTTCATTGAATAATAGTAAGTTTTTTCATTTTTGATTAATAAATATAGTTTTTACTTAATAACAATATCACCTAACTGCTACAAATTAATACAGAATTTTAAAAGATTTTTAAAATTTTATAAATTATTATAATTAAAATTTAAAAAAAATGAAAACAAAAAATAAAAATTCATTATTCATAAAAAAAATTAATTCAATATTGAAAATATATTTTTAAAGATAAAAGCAATAAAATATTTTTCTAATTAAATAATATCTTAGTTTTATTGCATTTTTTATTTTTTTATTCAGAGCAATTTTTCTGTAATGGGTCCCAAAAAAAAAAATTTGATGATTTAAATTCTCCAAGGACTTCCTCCTTATAACTAATATAAATATTAAATGTTATAAAAATGAATTTCTCAAAATTTTATAAAATTAAATAACTGGGGGTAAATAATATAACAAACAAAAAAATAATTTTACCAAGATTTTCTAAAAAGGAAACATTTTAAAAATAATTGAATTTCATTTGTGAATAAGTCCTGAATGTTTCATTAAAATCTGGCAATTATCTGATTTTTACAAGAATTTCCAAATCATTGTGTATTTTACCACAAAAAGACACTCAAATTTCTCATGCTAATTTATGGTTCCCGCAAAAAAAAATTCTAACCAAAATTTCGAAGGTTCTAAAAAGGATTAAAAAATGTAATTTAATAATCAAAAAAGCCTTTGGTCTTTCCTTTTAATAATAAAAAAAGACATTTTGACAATAAAATTTGTTTTTATTAAGTTTCATGATTTTTCAAAATGTATGCTGTTTTTTTTCAAAATTCATAATGGGAATTTTTAATTGATAGTAATTTATTTTTTAATCAATTCACTTTAAGAAAGGTAATAATGTCACTAAATTTTCTGGGAATGAAAGAGATTTAAAAGTATTTAGAAGGGAAACATAACCCAAAATTGAAACATTATTAAAGAGACAAAAATTTCTATTCCAGTTCAAAAGACAGGGAGGAGACATTGAATTTATAGAGTTGAAGTAGAATTTAGACCTTATAAAAAAGATTTTCCAATCTTAAACAGGAAACAAAGGATAAACCTGTACACCTGTTCAAAAGGCAGGAGAGGAGATATTAGAAATACAGGGTTGAAGTACATGTTAGGAGGAAGCAGAAACCCAATCCTAAACAGGAAACAAGGAATAAACTTCTACTCTTGTTCAAAAAACTGGTGAGGAGTGTGAACTGGATATATTTCGATCAATCCACCAAAGCTTTTAAAAGACACATGGCTGAGTGGATAAAGGCATGATTTGACCCAAAGAGTTGTGAATTCAATTCCTCAATCCAAAAACCTGTAGAGTTATCAAGGTGAATTAATTAAAACTGAGATATCCAAATGCATGGTACATGGAATTAGAACAATCTATCCCTGTGAACCAAATAAAGGGTTTAGTTTAAAATTTCAACAAATATCACCTGAAGAAGGCTGGAGTGTACAATGGCTGAAATGCTTTGAATTTGGCAGTAAAGATGAAGTAAAGATTTTCATAGCAAATATTCGTCCTCCAACAGGAATCGAACTTGTATTCTATATGGAACCGTCATATAAAATTGACGACATTTAAATCAATTGAGCCACAGAGGAAATTTTCTGTTAGCAAAAAGTCGATTTTTACTGTTTTAAACTACAATTTCATTATTTTTTTGACATTCATATCTGCTCGATGCATATCCAAATGTAATTCAAACGACATCACAGATTATGAAAAAGACAAAGTTCACAATTATACATCAGGCTATATGATTTGTTCCGAAATAGGATACAGGTTTGATTGCTGTCTGAGGACAAATATTTTCTATGAAAAATTTCTCAGACATTCAACTTTTTAGGTGTTATTAATTACTGTTTATTAAAACAGAGCATTTCCAGGTTTAAATATTTGTATCTATAAAAAGAATGTATAAACATAAAAATGTCTTAAAATAATTGTCGGACTTTGTCTATTTCATGATGTGTCAAGTCTTATATGTAAATTTTTTGTATTTTGTTTGGCTATCAACCAATGGGGTGTTAAAAAAAAAAATCATGTGTGCAAATGTTAATTTCATATCGTGAATCGGTTATTAAATGAAATTAAAAAATGGGGTCAGAAATCCAACCTTCCCTACATAACAGCAGAAATGTACTTATGCTCACAAAGTTAAAAAAAAAATCATTCTTACTTTATTCATGAAGCAAAAATTTTTCTGATTGGAAAACAATTATTCAGAGAAAAAAAACATTAGCATAGTTTCTCTGATACTTAAAGTAGCAGCTTTTTGCTAACTATTTACTTTAAATTCCCTTCAGCAGACCATGTACAAAACACAAACACTTTTTCAAGGTTGGTTGATTTTCTCCTTCATTACATATTTGTATTTTTTCCTTTTTCTGTATATTGTAATAAATGTTTGCCCTTTAAAATTTATGCAGTGGTTTGAATCTTGATTGCTTTTTTATAAGTATTTCTATTTGCTTTAACTAAGGTTTTGAAAAAAAAAAAGAATTTAGGTTTGGTAAGAAGTTAAATTTTTTTTTATAGCTATCAATATATAATGGGGTCAAACAGATTAATATTTTTTAGATCAAAGGTACCTTGAGAAACATGAAATTCAATTCAGACCACTGGTATTTCCTGGTGTGAATTACAATGTACAATATTAAAACACTTGGCTTTTGTCCTCTTTTCCAGCATATACATACAGACTTGCAGCTAATGAATATAGTTACCTCCTTCCCACTAGTATTTTGAATATTGATCTTCTCGGCAGATAGGACCTCCCTAATTGGAATATTGGCACATCACCATTCTCTGTCTGTCAAAAATGATAACTAATATAACATCTCTCCAGAACAAATGGGACCAACAATTTTCATTCTCAGCCAATACAACTTACAAATTCAATAAACTTCTTTCCTGCTCAATAATGTTTATTTTTCCCTTATATCAGTGACAAATCTTCACCTTTTTTATAATGAATTATTTGGATATGTATGTTTCTTTGGTCAAAGGATGCTGTTTTGTTTTTGGTAAGGATTATTTATATATTAAGAGAAGTATGGATTATTAGTATATTAAGTAGAGTAAGGATTATTTGAACATTAAGTAGAGTAAGGATTATTAGTATATTAAGGAGAGTAAGGATTATTTGAACATTAAGGAGAGTAAGAATTATTGGCACATTAAAGAGAGTAAGGATTATTGGCACATTAAAGAGAGTAAAGATTATTTGCATATTAAAGAGAGTAAGGATTATTTGCATATTATCTTTTTAAGGATTATTTGCATATTAAGGAGAGTAAGGATTATTAGCATATTAAGTAGAGTAAGAATTATTTGAACATTAAGGAGAGTAAGGATTATTGGCACATTAAAGAGAGTAAGGATTATTTGCATATTAAGGAGAGTCATCAGTATGCTACCTGCCAAATCTTTTGCCTCCTCTTCACATGCCAGCAGGATGTCCCACATGACATTGTACATCCTGGAAAGGACATTTGGCTGTATTTAGAGGCCTTTTAGAGCCTCCTCGATGGTACCCCTGCTGATGTCAATGAGTTGACATGTTTTCACATTAGTTCACAACAGTGAAATAGCTCTTGTGGTAACTTCCTCCAGGGCCTCAGGGATGGTGAAGAACTCATTTCCCTTGGTGTAGGGTGCATATTTTTCCTGGAGGGCCACATAGTCCTCATGGCTCTTTTTCTTTGGTCCATGCTGACACTGCTGATGGTGCCAATATTGTTCCCATTGTTAAAATTTAGTGGAGGCATTGAAACACCTAACAATGAAAAGAGTCCAAGGGACAAAAATACAGATTATCAGACAAAAAATGATAACATAACATTAAGGGACAATAGGTAGACAAAAATGTGACACTTACTTAGTCTTTTCCAACAAAAAAATAGACAAATCTAAAAAAGAAAAAGTCAGTCTTTAGGAATGACTGCAAAACACTTTCTCCTTTTATCAACAGAAGCACACAAATGCATTCTGGGATTTTTTCCTAGCAAATAAAATAGGCTGGTTTTCATTTTGACTTGATGCAGTCCCTGTCTTATTTTGAAGCCAGAATGCTACATTTGCTTTATCAAACTTGCTTTTGTGTGTCAATGAGTTTGTGAACTTTTTACAATATTACTGTTTCTTTGCCTTATTATATCTTTGCCTTGTATATATTGTTTGCTCATTTTATATTATTTTTGGTTGTGCTCTTTTCATTGTTATTGCGAACTTTGTCAATTCTGTTTTTTAAACAGTTCTGTTACTTATTTTGCATTTGACCATCGCTACCCACTCCACAAAATACCTTATCACCGCCAATGTCCAGACTCCATAGAGTTTCTGTACTGTCTGTTTTTTATACATTTTTCAGTCATATCAAAACTTAGACAAAGTGAATCCTTCACTGACAGGATTCCATGCCCATAGAATTCAAACCATGCCCACTCAGTTTGGGTCATTTCACATTTTTAAGTTTTAATCAGTATTGCAAGGTTTGGAATTATATTCATTACTACTTCCATTTTACCATTTTTGTCTCACCTACGCATTCTATGATAATTTTATTTGTTCTAGAATAAAAAGAAATATGCGTCCATTGTTTAATCATCAGCCATGATGTTAAACATTGTGTTATTATGTCTTACAAATAAGAAAAATAAAAAACAATGTGAAGGAAAATTAAACATAATTACAGTACAATGCGACCAACACAAATATTCACCACAGATGTTAGTAAAAATATATTATATGAGAAAGACCTGTGAAAATTTTACAGTTTTCCTATTTGAATTTTCTGATGAATCTTAATTTTTCAGTTAATGTGTTTATTCAATCATTAACTGAAAAATTAAGATTCATTCTACAACAATAAAATATCCTTAGAAATTCTCCTACCACATCGTTAAATATTTGAGCTTAACAACTTTAACAAAATATTGCAATAACAATCATAAATATGAATGCTGGTTGTTATTTTAAGAAGTGGGTACAAATAAAAAGATTTGAAATTGACAACTTTTTTCCATTTCACTGAAACAGCATTAAACACTTCCATCTTCCTTTTCTTTCTTTCTTTTCTTCATTTCCTCGCTGAAGCCAGGTAGATTCTCTAATATGCATTTATTATTAACTCACCAGCCATGATGTTATTATTTCTTACAAATGAGAAAAAAAAAAAACAGGTATGGGAAGGAAAATAAAACATAATTATAGTACAATGTGACCAACACAAATAGAAAGACCTGTGAAAATTTTACAGTTTTCCTATTTGAATTTTCTGATGAATCTTAATTTTTTAGTTAATGAATTTATTCAATCATTAACTGAAAAATTAAGATTCATTCTATGACGATAAAATATCCTTAGAAATTACATATATGCTTTGTTCTCAGAAAGAGTTTTATAATGCTAAATCATACACAAAATTAGATACATGACAAAGAGCCATGAAAGTTTCACAATATTCCTCTTTGAATTTTCTGGTGAATTTTAAACTTAATTTTTTAATTAATGATTGAATAAGCTACAACAATAAAATATCCTTAGAAATTCCCTTATCACATTATTAAGTATTTGAGCTTAACCACTTTAATAAAATATTGCAATAAAAATCATAAATATGAACGCTGGTTGTTATTTTAAGAAGTGGGTACAAATGAAAAGATTTGGAATTGATAACTTTTTTTCCATTTCACTGAAGCAGCCATTAAACACTTCTATCTTCCCATCTTTGTTTTTTTCTTTATAGCCAAATCCCTGTCTTATGGACATTTTCTCTTAATAATAATTTTAAAATAATTCAGCATTAAAGTTATTTTATTCATGGTAAATTGGTGATTACCTTACTTGGTTTCTGTCATTTGATACTCTGCATCTGAAAAATGGTACATTTATCACCGTTGTCATAAGTTCTTATTTCATCCCAAGCAAAATAACAAAAGCCACTAGTATGCAAGAGTTTACTAAGGATGAATGAAACAGCGAGGACAATAAAAGAACAGGATTCAAGGAGACAAAAGATGACAATTGACATTGCATTTAAATTTTTGGAGATTGTAGTTGACAGGAAAGCAAGAAAGAAATGTTGCTGAAAGGAAATGACAATAAAAAGAACAGGATTTAGGGAGAAAAATGATAATTGATGTTGCATTTAAATTTTTGAAGATCGTAGTTGACAGGAAATCAGGAAGCTGAAAGAGAGTATCCCAAGTGAAAAGTGCAAAAGAAGAGACTATTAGCATAGAACTTATGGTTATAACTACAAATTTCAATAGAGAAGTCATGAGACCTAGCTGACAATCTAGTACCGTGCTTAAATTTGTGAGGGCAAAGTATCAAGGAGGAAAGCTCATTAGAACAATTACCATGTAAATATTCATAGAAGAGGTAAACAGAAGATGCCAGATCAGAACTGATAACATTGCTTATTTGTCTTTGGATTTTGTCAAGGGTATCTAGAGATGTAACAGAAGCACAAAACCAGGTATGACAGAAATACTTGATGCCTGGACGAATGGTAGACTTATAGACATGCAAGGCAGATTCAGGCAAAAAATATTGTATTTTTATTGATTGGTTGATTTATTTTCTATGGCTTATAAACACTCTGTTGCCAGTTATTTAAAACCAGAAAATATATTTAGATTGTAAGAATTTTTTGTGGGTAGCTAGAGATAATAATGATTTAGTGATACTGTTGGGGATGTGCAGAATTAATTAATTGTAATTGAGAGAATCAGAAGGAATTTTGTAAATTTTATGACTTTCTGCATCCACAAACAAATAAATAAAAAATTTTGAATACAATCAAAAACAAGACATATTCAATTTAGAAACCAATAAAACATTTATATACATTTCAAAAAGTAATATATATACAGGATATTTTGGTATATGTTACTACAATTGCATTTGTGTGTGATATTTGAGGTTTCGGTATGTCTTTTTGTATTTGTATGTTCAGTTACAGTCTTTCTGGAATTGTGTTAATATTAAAAATGTCGGTATTAAGTGTTTTTAGGAATGAGTTCTTATAGAGTGATCTACCTTTGACTAATATTTCTGAATCGTTCGAATGTTGATTTTTACTTAATAATGTAGTGAGTATAGTTCACTTTGGATAAGCAAAGTTGTTTTGGGTTTGTGATTTGATGTCCACAGAGTTGGTCGAGTTTAAATTGCAAGTGAGTTGATGTACTTTTGCACGGTAAAATCGTGATTTCGAGTGACATGGAGTATGTTGGCAATTTCTCTGTGTATGTTTGTCTCTGACCAATTTTGGTCAGTGGCGTTTTTTTTTATATGGTTTTGAAAGTCCAAAATCAGCTGAAAAGAAGTTTTGGCGCAATTTTGTTTTGCACGTGAAACTTTCAGATTATTGTGTCGTTAACCAATGAGATTTGTTGATTCGCCTAGTACGATTTTTATTGGTCGAAGTTTTCCATACATAGGCATAAGATATAGGCTGTTCTGTTACTAGGGGTGATAGGTAGGAAAGGACGAGTCTACAATACAAATTAACCTATAACTGGGGGGAGAATAGGTGGAGTCATACCTAATCAGAATTTGATAAACAAACAAAAAAAAATACAATGTGAATATAAAGTTGGGAGGGGGGGTCAGTTCTATATTACAATCAATATATAAACTGATCCCTCACTTTATGGTTTCTATACATTTATATTCTAGGTAATGTAAATAAATCTAAAAGACATGCCTGTGTAGCTAATCAGTATTTGATTGATTCATTCATTTTCTACATTATATCAATGCTTTGAAGGTTATTTAAAACCAGAAAATATTTTTAGATTGTAAGAATGTTTTTTTGAGATAATGATTTAGAGCTGATTGGACCTCCAGCATAAAACTAAAGGGACCTCTGCTCCAGCTTAGAAAACAGCAACAATAATTTTGAAGAAATATCTTTGAATTCCTCAATTCTTTTAAGCTAGCTCCTTCGTCGAGCTAATTGGACCTCCAGCTTAAAACTAAAGAGACCTCTGCTCCAGCAACAATAATTTTGAAGAAATAACTTTGAATTCCTCAATTCACTTCATGGAAATTCAAAGCCTCACTTTAACTCCGATTCGGGCTATAAGTCCAATTCTGGCTAAAAGACAGATTTGGATCATGTTGTAACCCAGAAAGGGTTACTGAATGAAGAATAACCAAAATGGAGGTTGAAAATAAAATGATAATCTTCATAACATCAACAAAATGCAATACTTGCCAGTGGTTTGAAGTAGGTAAACCACTGCTAGTGGTGGACTACTTAAACAGCATATTACCCCCACTTACAATAGTTTCCAACATATTTATGGGGATTGGGACATACCCATTAGTGTTCATAGGTACAGTATATAACAGACTGAAAGTTTGATTTGGCCCAAAACTGATTTGGGCTGAAATTCCAATTCAAGCCAAAAACTGACTTCTTCAAATCACAAACTCTGCAGAATTTCAAAGCCTCATGTTACGAAACCACTCACTTTAACTCTGATTCCTTGGCATTTTGAAGAAATAAAATTGATTTCCTCAATTCACAAAGTTGTTTTAAATATTTTAAACTGAATTTAAGGCAAAAGTTTTTAAATTCACAAAGTTTTTGTGTTACTTTAAATTCAATATAAATTAAAAACGTTTAAAATCACTAACTTTTTTCAGTTATTTTAAAATTTGATTTTTAACTGTTCCTTCCTCATCCAGACACAAATCCTAATGCTGGATGTTCAAGCATCAGATGAAGGGCAGATTTTAAATCCCAGGATCATCATGATTCCAAAAAGGTATGTGTATGTAGAGCAAGTGTGGCCAGAGTTAGGGTTTCAGACACATGGACGGACAGACAGAATTTGCTGTTTATTTAGATGGAGAACTTTGTCAATTCAACTTATTGAGATTTTTTTCAATTATACTTAAGCATGGCCACTTTTTTACTATTTCAAATTTGACATTGCAGCAATTATTTTATTTTATTCTATAGATATATAAATTTTTTTCCTAGTTTGCCAGAGATTTTTTTTACTTGAATATTTTTTCATTCTCATCTACATCCATTTTAATGACGAACACCAATTTTTTTGTTGGATTAATTTCTTGAAAAGCAAGTGAAGTTATTCTCCTAATTTCATGTCTTTGAAACTTTTTTGGGCAAGGTGGGCAACAGATTTACAGAATATACAGTCTTGCATGAATATACTCTTTTGCTAAAAGCTTTTTGTTTGTGACCTGTACCACAAAAAAAAGCCTTTTCCAAGAACTTACACCAATTCTCTGTATTTATCTTGATACAATCAGTAACTTTAAAGGGATCTATAATTTTACTGCCTACAATACTAGAAGAAAAATATTACTCCACCTCCCTACTGTTGTTTTTAAATCATGTTAGAATTATTTTTATGAAGAAACAAACCTTAAGCCCAGTAATCAAATCCATTCAATGTAGCTTCACATTAATCACTAAAAATTACTGTTAAGGAATCATTTTTCATGTACTTCTTCACCTAACATGCATATTACTTTTTGCAATGTTTACTTAAGGTTGGAAGTTCAGTTCATTTTCACCAATATTCTTTCTTTATTATTTAATTATCTATTTTGTTTACATTCACATCATCAACTTTTTCCAATAATTTCTTGCTGGTCAATCCACTTTTTTGTTCATTTTTTTTTTAATGTTTTCCTATATTGTGTTCCCATCAACAACTCTTACAATATCTTGTTTCTCTTGTAAGGTCATACCTTTTTTATAACCCATGTCCATCTTCACATATCTAAAATTTAAAAATAAATGTCAATAACTATACTATTATTTAAAGTTATAAAATGGACAACACTTCAATTGCATTAAAAATCTCAAATCACCAAAACTAGTTATTGTAAATGTTTCTAACAAAAAAAAAGGTTATATAAACAAAAATCAGAGTCCAAACACTTTTACTAACATTGGTTGGTTAATAACAATTTTATTGTAAAAACATTGACACAATGTAGTAATTCTAGAAGAGATCAATCTATTACTTAATAACAATAGAAAATCGATCCCCCACATTATGTCCAGAAGAAAATTATAATATTTAATGTAAATATATCCTGAAAATTTCCCTATGATTTTTCATTAATTTTATGCAACACACATTAACTCGCCTAATAAAATCTGATGTAGTGTAGTAATTCTAGGAGGGATCAATTTATTACTTAATAACAATAGAAAATCGATCCCCCACATTATGTCCAGAAGAAAATTATAATATTTAATGTAAATATAGCTTGAAAATTTCCCCATGATTTTTCATTAATTTTCTTGCAACACGCATTAACTTGCCTAATAAAATCTGACGGAGTGTAGTAATTCTAGGGGGGGGGGTCAGTTTATTACTTAATAACATCAGTCAGTCAGTTATGTGCCATGCATGAAACACGCTTAGACAATCATGTATTTTTGATACATGAATGATGAGGCAGATTTTTTCAAACAGTAGGTTGCCATTTCTTTCTGCGATAGACCAGTTGCCATCCAAGGCTATAGAACACGGTCTGTCCTGCTATTTACCCATACCTTGGGGAAGAAGAAGAGGATTCATACCTTTCCCAAGGGTATTAGCATGTAAGTGAATATAATGGATTTAACTGGAATTTAAACTTGGCTCTCCAATTCCTCAATCTGAGCCGCTATCCATTACTCAGAAAATTGATCTAATATAAATATAGCCTCATAATTTTTCCATGATTTTATTATGAACACATTGAATTGCCTAAGAAAAATTTCTATTTGTTTTGAGAAAAATCCTGTGCCAATTTTTTCCCTAAAATTTTAAAATTTTATCTATCTGTGTACCACTATTGTATTTCTGTTCAATGAAAGTAATTGAAATGATAGTAATTTTATATATTTTTTCTTACTTTATGCAACAGACACATCTTTTCATGCTATTGTTTATATAGCATTTTTATACACTTGTTTACTCAAACCATTATCCTCATCTTGTTTGTTGTAGTTAGAGCATTTCAGCCATTTTAATCTCCAACTTTCTTCAGGTATTTGTCACAGTTGGTAACATACTGGGAATTTTGAACCAAACCAGTTTATTAAATTCACAAGTGTGGAATTTTCTCATTCCGTTGTCTATGCCTGGAGAAATCTTGTATCTGTTACTGAATACATGGACTAGTGGATAAAACATTGGTACTGCAGATCAAGTTACTGATAAGCTGTGAGTTAAATTATAATATTGTGTTTGTGAAGAAAAAGAGAATAAGTTTATTTTAAAGATTAGGGAAACAGAAAAAATTGATTTCCTAACTAATAAGTGGTCTTGCTTGTTTTTTTTTTATTGCTTGTTTTTTTTTAATCATTCCAACCCAAGCAAGGTAATAATGCCACTAAGACGCAAGGAGTTATTGAGAACAGGGGAAGATGATGAGTTGCATTTAAATTTTTGAAGATCATAGACGGCACGGAAGTAAGAAACCAGAAGAGAGTTCTGAGAGGTGAGTAGTGCAGGAAAAGAAGCTATTAGAATAGAACTGACAGTTGCATCTAGAGAGCTCAACAGTAAAACGGTGAGACCTAGTTGCCAATCTAGCATCTTGGCTTCAGTCACTTTCCAACTGCCATAAAGTAGTTTCTCTTTGCCTTTTCTATAAATACGTTCATGGTAATTGTTTAGATGTGCTCTTTGCTATACTATTTAGATTTTATGCTAGAATATTTAGACTTTATGAATTTAAATGCAGTACTAGATTAGCAACAAGATCTCATCATTTTACAATTGAATTGGCAAGATGTAACCATAAGTTCTATGCTAACAGATTCTTTTTGTGTACATGACATAATAGGTTATTTTATATACTAATTTTCATCCAATACAAGGCTCAAGACACACACACACACACACACACACACACACACACACACATATATATATATATTTATATGTTGTTACAAGTTTACAATGTATAAAGATATGAACCCCAGGTTCAGAAAAAAAAGCAAAAAGTGGCTTTGCTCAGATAGGAACACATGAACAGGTACCAATGAACAACAAACACAAGATTAATATTTATAAATAAATATATAACAAAACACAAAATATGGGAAAAGTAAGGGGGGACAGATGTACAATTAATAAAAGAACACTTAACTGATATCAGATGTCAGTTCAAATGTTTGTGTTTTATGAATTTGGAGTTCAAATGCTTGTAATGAGAGACAAACAAAGTTGCTGTAGAATGTTCTCAAAAGTTGGTTGTTCTTTCTTCCAAAATGTATATTCCTTTATACTTTATTCATTAAATAGTCAAATCGATCCAAGATCTCTGGGATAAAATTTCCTTATTCCTTACACAACAAGTAACTGAATATGTTTCTGGGTGTATTTCTTATCTTTACAATCACATGAAGACAGTCTATTTTTTTTCACTAACTGTTGATGTTGGAGGTCATTGGGAAAGTAAAGTTACAATACCAAAATCCCACTTGATGATGTATGTCACACGAGCATAGTTGACTAATTCTTACTCACTTTCTTAGGAGATTGAATAAATTACAAACATTATGTCTGCTTATTTTTATCATAATCCTTTCATATTCACAAATATTTTTCCGTATATTACAATCAAATGAGGCAAGAAATGCACTGTAACAGTGAAAATCACTTTTATTTCCCAAGTACTTTCCATCTCTTTCTGAGATCATCATCAGGGGTGCAACTGGTAAAGGCAAAAACTATGTGTAGCTATCCATTACTGAATTTTTTTTTTTTTTTTGCGTTTAAATGCAACGGCTGACAGTTATGCTTTAGCGTTCATTAGAACATGAAAAGTTATCCATTATGAATTTTTTTTTTTTATGTTGGAATGTCATGGTCAAGCACGCATTAAAGCGTGAAAACGTTCTTTTATAGGCATTTTAGAACATTATTACAGTATTCGTAGCTGATTCTATTCAGTGTCGGCTTCAATTTTTTTAATGAAGATTGCTTCGAGGATCTGTAGTTTTAATTTGTTATTTTCTTGGTGTAGGATAGTTGTGTTATCAATCAGTATTTTTCTATACTGTGAATGTGGACAGGAATGTTGGTGTAAATGTCTTCGCAATGGACGAATGGTCAGACATGTGTAGAGTAAGACGTCTTGATAATGTAGTTGTCGTATATCCAACATATATATTTGTTTTTCTGTCGGAGATACATTCTCCCAAGGGACATTTGAATTGATATATAATGTTGGTTTTATATAATACATCAGTTGGTGGGGAGGAGTTATTGCGAATAATTAAATTGGTTGTATTGTATTTTGTATAATATATGATTAATTTTATTTTTTTTATTGGGATCCATGTGAGATATATTGGTACAAATTAAGTTTTTTAATGATTTTCTCATCCTGTTTGTAGTTAGCATGCATCTGGTTACAATATAAGAGTTTGATATATTTTGGTTCCTTTGAGAAAACATATATTTCTATTTGATGTGTGTTGAGGTTTTTTTGATAAATTGTCTTATTTGTTCATCTACAATATATGGTTTGGGAAGTCATTATTAATGAGAGTCTGCTTAATATTTTTTAGTTCAGTGTAGAAAATCATAAAATGGGAATTAATTTGTGCTAGGTTAATTAAATTCTGTATAAGTGCTATTTTATAGTAATTAGGACATTCACTCTTATAGTTGAGAGTTTTTTTGCTGGTTGTTTTTTTATATGGTTAGTTTTTTATATGGGTGTCTATTAAAATGTCAAAGAAAGGGATTTTGTTATCTTTGTTAAGTTCGTATGTGAACTTGAGGGCAGGGTTTTTTAAAAGTTTTTTGGAGTTCAAGTATTTCTTCTATGTTTCTAACTAAAATAAGAATACCGTCTACATATCTTAGGTAGATGGAGGGTTTCTTGGTGGTGCTAAATATATTATTTTCTAGGTTGGCCATGTGGAAGTTGTTGAAGGTTGGACCCAGAACTGAACCCCTAGAAACGTCTCATTGCACATATATGTTATTTCTGTGATCATAGAATGGGACTTTGGTAGTACAAGTAAAAGTAATTGTCTTAGTGTTTTAGGTTTCATTTTTAATGGGATAAGGATGAATTATTATATATATTTCTGATGTAATGAATGTGCATACACAGGTTCCCCCCTCACAGTCATATGATTATCTGGTGTCAGCCATAAATAAAGACTGATTTGGAGATACAAAGGATCGATATTGGATTACCCAATGATAATGTCTTAAAAAATATTGGAAATTTAATTGTCTTTGTTTTTTGCCTACCACTACAACAAGGACCAGTCCATTTGGTTACCTGCTAGATTGTCCTACTCGGTTAGAGTAGAATCAAAACCACTTTGCTACTTTGAACAAATATATCCCATTCCTGGACATATCAATTTTTAATAATAACGTCAATGCTTAAAATATTTGAACATTTATATATATATATATATATATATATATATATATATATATATATATATAAGTAAAAAATTAGGGATCCACAAACTAGAAAAATTTCTCTTAGCCAACATATAGAGCAGTGGTTCTCAAACAATTTTGGGCCATGCCCCACTTTCTTATTTTTAAAATTATGGTGCCCCCACCCTGTAATATTCAAAATTTTACTGCAATTCATGTTAAGAAAACAAACTGAAGCTTACATGCACTGATTGGACAACAAAATACCCTGTATGCTAATTACACATGTACATACATACACACAAAATATTTTTATGTATGCATACTGTATATGCACCATATGTATTAACACACATTAACATTAACACTCCCACTCAGACTCATTAGAAAACAATTCACTGTTAATAACTCATCCTCGAATTGTCCCTTTATTTTGTTGCCAAAGCCAAAGGGTGCACATCCTATGCATGCCCCACCAAAATATTACCATACACATGTGGCCCACCAGTGGGAATCATTTATATAGAGGAATGCAGAAGACAAAATCTCCCAAGCTTTAATATCTTCTCATTCTACCAATGCAACTACAAGACCATTAAACCAATGTGCATTAAAAAAGAAAATTTTTCATCGGCAAATTTAAACCAAGACTCAACTCACTGCACAAACCAGAATTACATCCCTCAAAATAGATTATATATCTTCCTGTCTATAATCGACAGATAAAACCAGTTACTATTTAATTTTAGAATTTTACAGTAATATTGTATTACTAATATAAATATATATGTATTATATAAAGTACATACATAATTACACATATGCATACATACATATAGTTTTATGTAGGCAGGCTGTATACACATTGTATGTATTAACTCACACACACACTTGTACTCACACAGACTCACTAGAAAAATTCCCTGTTAATAACTCATTCAAGAATTGCCCACCTTAAAAATCAATTTGTCAAATTCCATGAGGCATGTACCCCACATTAGGGACCACGGATGTAAACATATACCTGCAGTTCTTAGTCAGTTTTTCACCATCTAAACAACCTCACCTCATGATGCGTTACAGTTCTTGTTTGTATTGGTGTTAACAAAAACTGAGAAATGTCATATGTATGTTTAAAAGACTAACAGAATGTGAAAAATCTCCATGACAAGAAAAGAATCCTGTTTTCAATATATTTTTTTTTTTGGGGGATTTACCTGACAGAGTCTGTTGTGTTTACATAAGTGACACTCACGACATCTTCACTGTCTTCTCTCACAACAGACCAGATTTTCCTTCATCCAGCAAAAATTCCATTTGCCTCAAACTCTACATCTCTGTTGCTATTACCATCTCTCTCCTATTACTCTTACTGTCCAAGACTTTACATCCCTACCTTGTGGCATGTTTCTGATTGCCAACTTCTACCAACACTTTAACCATCTTTACATCACGATGGACTGCTCATTACTTGTCAATGGACGGTGTCTAACTTTGCTTACTTTAACAGTAACCCTATCTGTTATCTAGAATGCACATTGACTATATAAACCTAGAAATGGAATTCCCTATCTTCCATCAAGTGGCACATGATCCCAAAAGTTAAAACTAAATTGTCTTTTTTCCTACTTGTGAACAGTGGGGGATTGGTTTGAAGGCATGACATCTTGATTCTACTATTGGTTGTCATAAAAGCCACCAATGCTCCAAGCCAAGAAAAAATGTTCACCAAATGAAAAGCCTAAAAACCACTCAAGTTAGTGGGTGACTAAATGATGTTGCATGAGCATAAGAAGTAGTAGTAATGAGATAATGTAGGAAAGATAATGGTTAACTCAAGACTTGAAGAGATTAAGATTGTAGGTAGGAAAACACCCTCAGTGTATCAGTTCTAAGGAAGAAAATATCTGAGTGGAACTTCTTCCTTACTAATGGAATATAAAAGGAATAAGGATGATTCGTCTTTGTGTACATGGCATAGTAGGTCATTTTATATACTAATTTTCATCCAATACAAGGCTCAAGAGCCAATCAATGTAGAGGGTTACTGTGTAGTACTGTATGAGGGTAAGAAAAAGCAAGAAGTGAAGTTCATGAGGTTATGCAAGAAAGATAACAGTTAACCCTAGATCTGAAGAGGTCAAGATTGTGGTGATTGGGAAACATTCTGATGGGAGTCTGTTCCACAAAGCAGCAGTTCTTAAGAAGAAGTTGTCCGAATTGAACTTCCTCCTTACTAATGAAATATGAAGGGAATAGGAATGGTTTATCCTTGTGTATGTGGCATGGAAATGTCCAGTGGCAAAAGTCAGGGATGGTGGGTTCAAGGAATATAACTCATCAGAACACATGTTATAGAAATAGCGATAATGTAGTGAGAGGCTCACAGCATTGAGAAAGGTAAAGGGGTTGTAAAGTGGAAAATAATTCATCACCCATAAGGCTGTGTAGATGCTTTTGAACTCTGTGAAGACAGATATGACAGTAATACTCCATTTTTGGTCTGATCTGGCTCTTGTAAAAATAGAGTATAACGGGTAGGTAGGGGGAGTCAGATACTTATTGGTACTGTACAATAAACCAACCATTTTTTTAGAATCTTTAATGATGAATCTTATAGTGATTTTCCAAGCATATCTTAGATGTGGCACAAGGTTAAAAGTATAGGACACGCAGTGAGGATTGAACTCACCATTCAGTCATAATTGTTCTAGCAAGACAAGCTTGCTAACCATTACACTACCTTGAGGTGTGCCCAAATGATGGATCTTATATATGAGTTCCACTTGAGGTCTGGGGGCGAGCTTGAGTCCCAATAGATGTTCAAGGTAAGGAGCCTTCTTGAGAGAACACCATCCATCATGAGGGTTCAGGGTCTGCTCTGTAGCGGGGAAACATTATTAGTTTGACTTTGAATTTTACAAGCCAGTCTTTCCCCCATTGAGCCACATTAGCTGTAACGGTCAGGATTTTTGGAGCTAAGGAATGTTTTTACAGCCCACTTGATTAGATGTGTGTCCTGAGCCAACTAAGCAAAGAACCAACATGTCACATATATTCACTTACCCACCATTGCTTCCTAGATAATCTTTAAAATGATATATTGGTGACTAATTCTACTTGTCATTCTGTCACATATGAGCAATGTTTCGGTTGATAAATTTTAAATATATTTTAAATTATTTATTTTATGTCTACTTCTTGAAAAAATGTTATATTTAAAATGTAAATGTTACTTTAAAAAATGTAAACTCACTGCTATTTTTTCTGCTAACTTATGACTGAATTTTGATGAGGCAGATATATATTGTTTTATGCAAACATGATGAATATTAAAAAAATATTTATTGAGAGAAGCATTGCTTATATATGACAATTTGAATTAAAAATAAACACAGATGAAATGTTTATTAAAATGTGATTTTAAAAATTTGTTATTCAAATGCTACCACTCTTGTTAATGCAAAATGTTAGTAAAAGTACATGGGAGCAAGGCTCCAATTTCTCAAATATTTTCATTAAATTTTATGAAAAATAATAGGGGGTTCAGTTAACAAGGGTTCAATTTTCTATATAAATTCATTGTAAATTGATGGGCACATGGCCAAGTGGTTAAAACATTCAATTACTGACCATGAGACCTGGGTTTGAATCTCACCAGGGTCGATTTGTCAGGAAAGTGATTTCTTGATTTTATTGGTCTGGGGGAGGTGATCCCAGCATTCGGAACCTTTAGAAAGTACCTGAAAAGCACGTCATGGTTTGAACCAAGCCTTGTGAGTGAAATTGTGTAGATGGGACGGACTCCTGGGAGTCATTGATAATTGTGCTAGCATGAAGTCACAAGTTATTGTGACTGAGGGTTTGAGTGTGCTGGCCTTGTTCAAACTGCTGATAATGCTAAATAATGTGCTCTCTCCCAGAAATTGTAACTAAGGTCTGCTCAGCATGGTTGCAGTATAAAACCCACAGATGGGCTCTGTGGGTGTTGAACAAACACAAACGTGCCTGAGCAGGCGTCTGCAACAGGGATTGGTTTAGAAAACTTAACCCTCACGGGACATTGAGGGCAAGAGAGTTAGACAAAGACAGCAAACCACTTACCAGATGAGCTTGTGTGAATAGACGGCATAATGGGGAGTGGGGGGGGGTCTTAACAAAAGGAGAAAAACTGTTAAAGGCCATATGAGATAGAAAGTTGTGGAAAGCCATGATCATTTATACCCTGAAGACCAAAAAACTGTTAAGCGCCACATGAGACAGAAAGTTGTGAAGAGCCATGATCACTTATATCCTGAAGGAGAGTGGAGGTCTTAGCAAAAGGGAGAAAAGCTACTGAGAGCTATATGAGATAGAAAGTTGTGGAGAGTCATGATCATTTATATCCTGAAGAGGGGTAGGGATCGTGGCAAAGACAGAAAAACTGCTAAGAGCCATATGAGACAGAAAGTTGTGGAGAGCCATGATCGCTTATTTCCTGAAGGAGAGTGGAGTAGAAAAGGGAGAAAAGCTACCGAGAGCTATATGAGATAGAAAGTTGTGGAGAGTCATGATCATTTATATCCTGAAGAGGGGCAGGGATCGTGGTAAAAACAGAAAATATATATCCTGAAGGGATGTAGTACATAGAAGAAGAAGAATCCATTTCATGGCAACCGTTTTTTTTCCTTCTTCTCCTCCTTTTCTGGCAAGACACTTATTGACTCTCTCTTTCTCTTGTCTATTTTCTTATGTAGCTAACAATTAAAATTCTTTATAATTGCCTGGATTCAGGCAAGCAGCACTTCAAGAGGCAGTATGTCCATCCTGTGTGATAATCACAGATGTTTCTTTATGGGAGCAGGAAGACTACATATGAAAATGCATGCTATTCCACAATCCAACATACCTCCAAAATGTTCTGCCAATTTCTTTAAATAAACAGTTTTATCCAGGTGCAGATTATGCACTTCAAACTGCTTGTATGCTGTGGAGCAGTTAGTAGCAAAAGCAGTACATAATGCATCCTTGATTTGGGCTGCGTCAGATTTTTCCTCTTGGTCAATTGAAGGGGAATGATACACATTTAAGCCTCTTTACCCCATATTGGTCACACAGCAGTTTCACTTTCTCTAACCACTCCACTATGGACCCAGAGCCGTCAAACCCAGGAATCAGCTTGAGGTTGAACTGGCTGTCCATCTTCTAGATGAAATCACTTATTTGTTGTTGGTTGGTTGATTTTGTTTAGTGGCATATCAACACCTCTATGGATTATTTAATGCTGAAATCTAAATATTTTGAACTCAATTTTATGGCTTCAACAAAATGTATGTTGAACACAATTGTGTGCCTTCAAATAAATATATTTTGAATGCAATTGCATGCCTTTAACTACAGATAAAATATATTGTTGGTCATTTTGCTATAAAATGTATTCTTGGTATTTCTACTATAAATAGGTATTGCTGGTAATTTTTTTTTAATATAAAAATGTATTGCTGGTATTTTTACTATAAATTGTATTTTTATACTTTCATCATGTTTTGTTTTTTTGTTGCCCATAGCTGTAACTCTAACAGGTGATACCACCCTAGGTCAGGGTGGACCTGGAAACAACAGTAATTAAGAGGTGGTTCCACGCTCCTCAAAACCTCCAATTTTCCCTTGCTGCTAGATGTAGTTTATCGTCATGCCCAGGACTGGCTTATTCATCACAGAATTATTCACAATAAAAAATTGTAAAGGGAATACAATCTGTAATTTTAAGATGAGGCATAACAATTTGAGAAGTTGTTTGGACAAGTGATTCCATTCGTTGTCTACAAGACTGTGCAAATGATTTTGAACTCTGTCAAGGCTGGAAAGAGAGGATTGGGCAGCCCATATATGGCAGGGACAGGTTGAACATCATTGGGATATAGCTGCAGATTTACCAATTCAGGATTGTAAATATATATTATTTTTGGGTTTTAGGTTTTTTTAGACTTCATATTATTGCAGGATACAATAAGAACTTTGTTTGGAAGCATTAACATTTGTTTTATTTTCTGTTTTAAGCTTTGTTCTATCTTTGATAACACAGAATATATATATATATATATATATATATATATATATATATATATATATATATATATGGTGGACTCTCCTGTCATATTTGACGTATGAGATCAAGCAGCTCAGACCAGGAACCAACAGCCCAGACACCAGCACATATGATTTGATTATAGTGGTGAAGGCTTTGTGCAGAATCAACCACACTTTTTGAAGGGCTGAATACAGAGACCTGGTGCACTGCAGGTTTTGAATTCAGAGTTGTACTTCTCCTAGACCAGTTGCCATCCAAGGCTATAGAACCCAGTCTTTTCTGCTATTTGCCCATAGCTGGAGGGAGAAGAAGAGGATTAATACCTTTCCCAAGGGTATTAGCATGTAAGTGAATGTAATGGCTTTGACTGAAATGCAGAACTTGGCTCTCTGATTTCTCAATCCGAGCTGCTATCTGCTACTCCACCGTGCCTCCAAATATATATATATATATATATATATATATATATATATATATATGTGTGTGTGTGTGTGTGTGTGTGTGTGTGTACATGTGTGTGTGTGTGTGTGTGTGTGGAATGAGCAGGTAAGATTATGTTTACACATGGTTTGTTTATGGATGATTTCTGTTATCAGGCAATTTCTGTGGCTCAGCAGTGGCCTGGCCCTAAGGGTGCTGGTTTAAAGAATTTGAACTGTAATATATTGAGTGATATATTTTCTAAATCTTATCAGCCCATTGCATGATATTTAAATCCAGATTGTAAGAATTATTTTTGAGATAATAATAATTTAGTGATACAAGTCTTAATAATTACCCCATATTTAGGAGGAGAAGAGGTGGATTTATACCTTTCCCAAGGGTATTTGCATGCAAGTGAATATAATGAACCAAACAAGAATTGGAACTTGGATCTCCTACTAACAATTCTGAGCCACCACCTACACATCCAAGTTTGCAGTGCCTGGTATTCCCAAGCAGTCACCCATCTAGGTACTGACCAGGCTCAATGTTACTTAACTTAGGTGATCATAAGGGAATGAGATATGGCCATAAGCTGAACTGTAATATTTTGAAGACATAGATTGTATTTAGATGTGTACATGAAATAAACCTTAGGGTAAGGGTCTGAAAAAAAAGAAAATGCTTTTGATTTTGGTAATTAAGGGAATGTCTTTTGTTGTACAGAAATAAACAGGAGGAAAAGAATATCAAGGGATATTCATGATAAGATTAAGCTAATCAGGTGTGAGTTTGATTTAAAATACCTGCTACTTTAATAAATAATTCAGAAATTTAATTTGATGCAGAAAATTTGGTCACCCAGGTTTTTTTTATATTAAAAATCCAAATGTCTGAATTCAAAACAATGATAAAATTTTAAAAAAAGTAAACATCAGTTTGTTGTTGGTAAGACGATAAACTACATCTGCATCCTGGGTAAGACAATATATTACGTTCAACAGCAAAGCTTCTGATCAGGAGGTTTTGAGGAGCATGGAACTACCTCTTATTGCTGGTGTTTCCAGGTCCACCCTGACCTGAGGTGGTAGCACCTGTTAGGGCCCCAGCTATGGGCAAATAGTTAACCCCCAAACTGGGGTCAAAACACTATGAAAGTGTAAAAATAGGTTTTAATACCAGCAATACATTTTTGTAAAAGGTTGTTACCAGCAATAAATTATTACCAGCAATACATTTTTGAAGAAAAAAATATTACCAGCAATACATTTTTGAAAAAAAAATATTACCAGCAATAAAAAATCTTGTCAGCATTAAATAACCCATAGAGATTGATATGCCATAAAAAAACAACAAACCAAACCAAAACATTAGTATGTTTGTTAAATAAATAATTTGTATTTACAAGCATATGTACATGAATTCAAAAGAGTCAAAAAGGACTAAAAATAATCTTTTTTTGAGTTAAAGTCTTTGGGTAGTTGCTTCACAGGTAAAATCTATGGTTTAAAAAATCTTTTAGTAGTTTGTCCATAGAAAAATCTAGTTTAGAAGAGACTTTTGGTATTTGGTCTACAATAAAAGCTGCTGTTGAAAATACTTTGATTGTCAGAGAATATTTACTGACCATCTCTGCTGGTGTTGTTGAAAGTGATTCATTTGAAGTCACCAACACATGTTTCTTCCAGCATGCACTGGTGGGGAAGGAAAATCTATGTAACTTCCTCTTGTATTTGAATGGCTTGGATATAGCTGCATCTTTGCGAAAGTAGGGTTGAGAAAAAAATAGGGTTTTACTTTTCTTTGATTGAGCAAATATTTCACATAGTGATGTTAATTTCTAACCAATAGACACTTTGATTTAATCGGTGTGTTTTATATTGTGGAATCTTTTTGACATGCGGTGAGACGGAAAAGTACTAGGAAGAGGAAAAGAGGAACTGAGCAAAATTTCATGGAAAAATTAGCTCAGAGGGAGGTGTTGTAATGGAATGTCCCACACTCCTTATCGCCTATGTGAACTGACTATATCAGTAGCTATATATGAGCACAGGATATACCTGGGGGCTTGCTTCAGGAATTACTAGCCTGCCACCAAATTCCCTGTCTTTCAGTAGTGTATTCTCTTTGTGCGTGTTGCTGTTTCTTCACTTGAGTACCACCTTTGTCTGTAACTTTTTTAGGGATACAACAGCATGTTGGTAAATATTGCCTGTTATTGGGTAGAAAATAAGTTTGGGTGTGATTTAATATGGTATGGTTGTGGGTATGTAATTGTATTGGAAATAAGGTCTATTTTCTATAGAATGTGTGGTCATTAACAAGAAATAATCCAAGTTGAAAGCTATGTATTAAGGACAGGTGCAGAAATTTAACTATAGTCTGTTACTACCTAGTGTCATGACAGACAAGCAAAGGCAGGAGAGAAATTTAAAGTTACATAGGAATAATTTAAGATTCTGTTCAGAAACTAAGCAAAGTAATAAGAAATAGGAAAATGTCATTGGAAACAAAGAAAATAGTGATAAACTGCTATGTAATACCTGATCTAACATTCTCCACTGACATAAAGTGAAACAATTATATTGAATCAATTGCTTGGTCTACTGCTAGGAAAGTTGGTTCACTGTGTTGTACTAGTGTCATGGGTCCTTACCTATAACTACAGAATGAACTCTTCCTAACACTATGTATACTACGCCTCTCAAGAGAGAGGGTCGAATCGAGTCAAACTGATAGTAGTTGACTCCAAACCAGACTGACTGTCATACTAACACCTTCCACATCTTGTATTATTATTTCGTGTAATATACCTTCGTTATTTCTACTCTTGTGTTTGTGTTGTTCTTCCTTGGTCCTAACCTGAACCATAACAACTACACAATTTTTTCTCTCCAGAATCTATCTTGCAACTTTATAAGTCTATCATTCATCTGTGCATCAAATATTGCTGTCGCATCTGGTTTGATGCTTCTACTATGTTTCTAGACATTCTTGACAGAATCTAAAGAAAAATCTGTTGTGTTATGAGTCCTTACCTGTCATCTCTGCTTCAATCACTTTCTCATCACCATAAGGTAGCTTTCCTCTGCCTTTTCTATAAACATTTTAACAGCAATTGTTCTGATGAGGTTTCCTCTTTGGTACCTCGACTTCATGAATTTAAGTGCAGTGCCAGATTGGCAGCTAGGTCTTACCGTTTTACTTTTGAAATTGCTAGATGTAAGCATAAGTTGCATTTCTCACTTACAGAACTCTCGTCTGATTTCTTGCTTCCCAGTCAACTTTAATGTCAATTGTTATCTTCTGTCTTCTTAATTCATGCTATTTTATTATTCGCTCTCCTTAAAAATGTTTTCTTTTTCTCATATTCTTTCACACTCAGTATTGTCTTGTATCTCAGTGGCTTTATTGCCTCACTTGGTGATATGATTTTTAGAAAATGTCACAATAATTGGCATGGAAACTAGAATTGACAAAACAAGATTTAATTTCATCTATGCTTCTTTCAGCTCAATTCATTCTAATGTCATTGGTTTTTTTTGAATGCATTGACTATCATGTTTGACACAGAAGACAGTGGATGAATGAATACATGGACAGACTTACATGTCTATACTTATATGCCAAAGCAGTAGCTGCTAAAAGCTATTATACTCAAAGTCAACGTTGGTAGAGTCCACTCAGTAAAAACAATGTAGTTTATAAATACTCTTATACTTTGAGAAACTGTATCTCTAAAATTAATAAAAGAAAAACTATATTAAGTTCTGGTATTGGTTACATGACCATCACACTCTCTCACATCTGGTAGGAATGGTCTTAAGTTGTCTGAATTTCTTGGATTAAGTCTTAACAATTATTATTCACTTTTTTAGTCATATTTCTTTCATTTTATTTCTCTTGCTTTTACACCTAGTATATATATATATATATATATATATATATATATATATATATATATATATATATATATATATAGATAGATAGATAGATAGATAGATAGATAATATTAGTTGTCAATATATATATATATATATTTCCAAGATGATAAAATCAGGTAGAGTTCTATGTACAAGACAAAGCAAGGATATAATATAAAAGGCTCAAACACTAATATTCGATGGTTATAATTTATTATATTGGAATTGTAATCACAATCAAATTCATCAGACCTACAAATTCAAAAAGAAATCAGAAAATATAACTCTTGGTATAAAGAACACTATTTTATAAAAACCAAAATTTTTATACCTGGAGTTAATACCTGGAGTTATATTTTCAGTCGTGGCCAAGTTGTGGACCAAATTTGTGACTCCAAAGGTCTTAAGATAATGTCTACTTGTACCTAGCCTAACACTAAACTGTATGGAAAACCACATGTTTTATAGATATTACAAGTAAATCATTATATATTTTTAGATAAATAAACATTCTCCCTCAGCAGTAGCAAGACTCAGAGTTTGATGCAAAACACAATCCTGGTGAAGGGTAATAAGTGTATTTATTAATATATACTTAATAGCTCTTGTATTGAGCATTATATTATTAACAGCAGCACTTTATGTACAATATTATATATATATATATATATATATATATATATGGAAATAAATGAAAGGCTTAAAAACTAATATTCCGTGGTTATAGTTTATTACATTGGAATTGTAATCACAATCCAATTCATCAGACCTACAAATTCAAAAAGAAATTGGAAAATATAACTCCAGGTATAAAAAACAAAATTTCAGTCTCTACATATATAATTTTAATTTGCTCACTGTTAGGGATAGAGCATTCATCTTAGTCAGGAGATCACATTGAAACATAAAACATGTAGTGTTATTTGCATGTTTATATATATATATATATATATATATATATATGAAAAAGAGTGTTCTAATTATACCAATAATGTGTCTCTCCTATACTATCAAATATATATTCCAGACAATGTAAATAAATCTAAAAGTCATGTCTGTGTACCTAATCAGTATTTGATTGATTAATTCGCTTTCTATGGCTTATCAACCCATTGTAGCTTACTTAAGGCCAGAAAATATTTTTAGATTGTAAGAATTTTTTTTGTGAGAATAATGGTTTAGTGATACAAGACTTACTAATTCATCCATAGCTGGGGGGGGGGAAGAGGCAGATTCATACCTTATAAGAATTTGATGAACAAACAAGAAATTATAATCTTGGAATAAAGTGGGGTATGTCAATCAATATATAAACTGATCCCTCACTTTTTGGCCACAGCAGTTTCTATACATTTATATTCCAGAGAATGTAAATAAATCTAAAAGATATGCCTATGTAGCTAATCAGGATTTGATTGATTTGTTTTCTACAGCTTATTAACCCTTTTCAGGTTATTTAAAGCCAGAAAATATTTTTAGATTTTAAAATTTTTTTATTTTTTGGAGATAATAATGGTTTAGTGAAACAAGTCTTACTAATTAACCCATAACTGGGGAGAGAAGAAGTGGATTCATACCTTTCCCAAGGTATGTAAGTGAATATAACGTATCCAATGAATACACAATGCACTATGAAAAACAAAAAAAAATATTGTACCAATGATAAGTGCATATAAAAATCATTTGACCTGACTTAAAAACAGTAATTTGATTTTGTTAACCAGACACTTCCTCTGTAGCTAAATGGTATAGCACCTCAGGTCAAATGATGGTTCCGTAATTGTTCTGTAATTTTCAAAACCGCTACTAGGGGACGCTCTCAGGACTATAAATATTCTATGGTATTTTACTCATTCTCTTCTGATCTTATCCACTTATTTGTCAACATATAACTCCTCACAGAGAACCTGTTCTCATTTAGGAAATGCATGAACAATATACACAAACACATATACTTACACACATTCACTCACTATATATACCTTGAACCAAAAAGGTTTTCACATTCATTTGTTACACACATCATTGTCTTTGTCACCTTTGTTGTTAATACATTATCATTTGTTTGTACATATATATTGCTTCTTGTCATTTCTTTACATTTCTTTACATGGACTCTGTTTGTTGTGGGTATTTCAGGAGATAGTGTGTTATTCCCAATTTCAAACATCAACGTTACTAATGCCCGAAACAAATTGGGAAGTGTATTAACTGGCCTGCAACAAGTTGGTGACACCCAATGTGATCATTATTTTTCTCCTGATAACAAGAAGCACACAAGACCATATATGTACAGACTCAAAATACAATTACACACCTTTTTTCAAACTGAGAGCCAGTAAAGAAAAATGTCAACAGACTTCTCTTGCTACCCTACTACACGCGGTGGACACAAGCATTTATACAGCTACAAATTTTGTGATTAGACTCTATGAAAGTATAAAATCACAAATTTCAAATACTACAACATATGTACACAACACATGATGTTCTCTGATTCAGCAAATATATTTATTTTTTGCAACATGTAGGACCTGAAAAAGAAATCGCTAATTGCTTTTCAATTACTGCTATATTGATCCATCAGTAGGCAATCCAAGAAGATAGAATATATGAATTAAAGATCAATGCAGATCAATATGGATTGGAATCAAACAGGATGATAAAATAAAAGAATAAATAGGAAACGTATATCAATCTAACATGTTTCACTTTTATTAAATCTCTGATGAAGCTTTAATAAAAGTGAAACATGTTAAATATGTATATATATATATATATATATATATATATATTTAGTATAATGAAATATAGAGTCAACTGATAAACTGAACAAATTAAGCATCTCTATTTGAATTTCTGGCCATCATTTGCCCTCATTTTAGTTGTTGTAAATTACATTGTTTTAGTGCGACAGCAAAAAAACATTATGACTATAACAATCAAGATGAAGCTGCATGTCTGAATAGTTTTATTTATGATAAAAATAACAAGAATAGTTTCACTTAATTGTTGTCAAATACAATCTGGTAAATTTTTTTTTTACAGTGAGGTTAAACTTGTACAAGCCACTCAAGTTAGTGTTACAGAGTAAAAGGCACAGTTTTTGAAGATGTATAGAGAAGATAATGGTTAACCCTAGATTTGAACAGGTTAAGATTGTAGCTATTGAGAAAGTATCCTCTTGGGAGTCAGTTCCACAGAACAGTTGTTTGTGGGAAGAAGCTTCTGCAGTGGAACTTACATCTCACCAATGAAATATGAACAGAATGAGGGTGGTTTATTACCACGTGTGTAGCATGGCAGGTTTTAGTCAGGAAGGTTAGAACTGGTGGACCTAAGGAATGTAGTTCATCTGAGCACTTTCCATGGAAATAACAATAAAGCAGAGAGAGGCTTGCTACATCTTGCTTGTGAGAGAGAGGTTGGAGGGTCGAAAATAATTTGTCGTCCGCAAGGACGTGGAGACTCTTTTGCACTCTCTCTCTCGAGAGTGAAAGGTTAGAACAGGGAAGCACCTGCCCAAATATGACAGCAGTATTCCATTTTAGGCCTGATCTGACTCTTGTAACAGTAGAGAATAGCATGAAGAATGAGGTTTTTACTGATGTGGTACAGGGAACAGACCATTTTTCCTGTGTCTTTAGTGATGGACCATATGTACGAGTTCCACTTGAAGTCTGGGTTAAGTTTGAAGCCCTATAGTCATTCAAGACATGGGGCCTCTATGAGAGACCTTTCATTCATTGTGCTGGTGGTAGTACAAGTTTGATCAGTGATGATGGAATGTAACTAGTTTGGTTTTTGAGGCATTGAATGTAACCAGCCAGATTTTACCCCACTGAGAAATTAGGGCTGTTGTATGCAAACAATGAATGCCTAAAAATTCTTACATAATTTCAATAACAATCTATATTTTAAAAAAAGTTGCTTCTATGCCCATCACACAATGTCTGTGTGTCTCTTTGCACTTGTGTATATATATATTATACATTTGTTTGTACCATTTATAGTATACACAATCACACATACACACACAATTTGAGTAAGTTTGAAATAAGACATTAGAATTATATATTCCCCTTCCACCCAGTTTGAACAACCTTGACCCTGAACTGAGCAATAAAATCATGAATTTGGAGATGAAAGAAAAAAAAAGGAATAAAACAAAACAATAAAAAAAACAACATAATTGTAAGATTTTAATGAACTTTTTCCAAAATTATTCACCAATGAAAAGAATTATTTTTTTAAAGTTTATTTTTTAATTTTGTATATTATTAGGTCTGTAACTGAGTTAAAATATGCATGCATGCACATATATATATATATACATACACGATTTTAAGTTGTACATTTCCAAGTGGTACCAGAGTTGGTGTTCGAGCACATGTAAAGGCTATGATTGTGAACGCTGATTTTTAAAGCAAACAAAATCATAGTCACATAATCTTTTTCCTCACCAATTTCCTCTTACAATAACTTTCTGATAAATGTTTAGTAAATACAATTTAAAAAAAAATATTAAAAAAGAAAATTACTAACATGTATTCTTTAAATAAAAAATTAGTAGGGCAGGCTGGGTTCTTTAGCTGTGGTTGGTAACCAGTCTAGGAGAAGGACAATTCTGAATTCAAAACTATTTGGCCATGACACTAGAAATTCCGTTCTATAAAATTGATGTAAAAATACTACCAAAATGAAGCCTGACAGTTTCAAAAAGATATATGTATAAAATTTGGTTTTAAAATTTGTAAAAAAGGAGTCTCAAGTTTTATGATTTCAAAACCCACCTAAATAAAGTTTGCAAATAGATACATTTTAAAGGGATACATTTGTGATTTTTTTAAAAATGTGAAAAATAAGTTAGACTCTAAATCTCAAATTTTTTAATCAAATCAGAGACGATGCATGACTATTTAAAAAGTCTTGCTTGTCGGACAGACAGAAGGGATTCAGCATTCACAGGTTTGGTATTGGCTGGTTACTGGTAGCTGAACTTAGATGAAGGAGAAAGTAAATAAAACAAAAGGATTTTTGCTTTCACTGATGAATGACTGAGGACAGCTTTTGGGATCTGAAAACTAAAGCTGCTGACAATGATGAAAAGAAAGAAGCAGAATGAAAAAGAAATAAAAGCAGAAAATTCTACAATTTTAGAGAGAGATACAATTATCTTTCTAGAGCTATTTATGAAAGTTTGTCATAAAATTAGTATTAGCCCTGATTTTGAACTTTTTATGAAAATACATAATTTATCTGGTCTCAGTTTGTAAAACTGAACTATTGTCTGAACCAGCATTTCTCAACAGGGGTTCACTGGAACTTTAAGGTTCTACAAAAGGTCCCCCAAAGGTTCTGCGAGAACAGGTTAGATAAGCTAATACACTTTTGACTTTTTATTTAATTTCATATATAATTTCAATATTACTAAACACACACAATATTTTCTTGGTTATTGTAATCTTGTAATACAGACATCATCCTATCTAACCTCTTATGTTATTAAAAAATATAACAATCATTGGGAATATATTTAGTGATGTCTAAACGGGGCCAGTGTGAAACCATCTTCACTAGTCAGAAGAACCACAAGCTCATAAGACTAGTGATGAAGAATCACAAGCTTCTGACCAATTCCATTGCACTAGTTGTTCAACTATTTTATTTAGCATTACCGAAAAATTTGACAAAGAAGTATTTATTTTTCCTTAAACCAATGATTCAAAAATATATACTATGATATTTACCACGTGAACTACGATGAAAGTAAAATGAGAAAGATATGGTATATAATTTTGTTTTTGCACAGGGGTTCTTTGAGACATGTAATTTAATTTAAGGGTTATGCAAGGGTAAAAAGGTTGAGAAATGCTAGTCTAAATAAACCAGAAACCCATTGATGCCTGTGAATCATCAACCTTCTCAACTCCTTTTGACAATCCGATGGATTGTAGTAAGTGAACATTTTGTTCATAATTATAATTATTTTTATGAGCCCAACAGAGTTGTAATTAGAACTTGTTATCTTGCTTAATTGTGTGGCACACAAAGAAAAATTTGGTACAAGCTTGTTTTGTAAATTTTGGTGCAAGCTTTTTTTGTAAAATTTAGTCCAAGCTTGTTTTTGTAAATTTTGTATTCTTATTATTTTTCATGTTACTTAATAAAATGTAAATTTCTTTCAAATTTCATATTGAAGTAAGAGTCTTGTATTTTTTCATTTGAGCCATTCTATAATACTTGGGATAACAAATTTGACATTGTTTCTTTTCCTCTCTCTCTTTCTCAAAATTTTTTTTTTTTTTTACAATTGCATGCAAATGTTAAAAAAGAGATTCCAAATTACAAACGTTTTTAAATGAATTTCATGTTATTGTTCATAAAATTTTGTGACTGCTGATATTTTTTAAAATTGTTTTTTGTCCTGAAAATTCTTAGAATTTCTAATGAAGCATTTGAACTTGATGGTAAATGATTTCAAAACTTCAAACAAAATACCTATTAAAAATATTTAAAAAAATGTTTCGGTTACTCTCTTCATGAAAAAAAATATAATTAAAATGACTTAAAAAATTGATTTTATGAATTATTGCAGATGCCGAAGAATATTTTGTTTGTAACAAATTTTAATATTTTTTAAATATTACTTTAAACAATAAAATAAATATTTAATAAACAACAAAAGTACTTCTTTTTCCTTTCGTCGTTGCATTAATTTACAATAAATATTTTTAATAAATATAAAATAAAAAGAAGCCATTTTTTTTCATCAGTTACACTTCTTCAGTGATAACGTATTTTTTTATGAAAAGTTTTTTAGACTGATTGCGGAAATTCATAAAACGACAAAAAAATCATAATTTTTAAAAAAAATAAACTAATTCCTATTTGTTCAAACGGCAAACCTGTGATTAATTTTATGTAATTAATTAATTTTTAACAAGATTTACCCAGTTTTAAACGGCTTATTTAAAAAAATACTTTTAAAAAGTTATCATTTTAAAAAAATCGTTATCAACCATCTTTGACCAATTTCGAGTTCTTTGTTAGTTTTTAGCTCGATAACTAAGCTTTTATTTTTTTTTGCAATAACATTAAATGAAATCTTTCAGTAATGTTTTAATTTTGATCACTTGATTTAATTAAAAATGGATTGTTTGAAAACATTTGAGGTCTTATTGTTCACTTGAAGTGAAATAACGATTCAGTAAAAATGTAAAATTAAAAAAACAATTAGAGAGAGAGAGAGAGAGAAACTATTTTAAAAACTGAAACAAAAATTTCATTTAATTCGTATAAATTGAGGTAAAAAAAAATAATAGATGAAAGAAAGTCTGATCATTTAGAATTAATATTGTAATTTAATAATAATTGACAAAATTTGGAGAAAATTTCCTGATTTAGTTTTTATTGTAAACGATCAATCAATACAGAAATTAAACCATTTTTTAACCGAAAAAGATTCTCGACATTTTTTTTACATTTTGTACTAAATAATTTAAGATCTCATTATTTCGTTTTTTAACCTAAGTATTAGTGACATCATAGAATGAAAGCTTCTTTTTAATGCTTAAATAAAGGATATATTTTACGAATAATCATAAAAATAACCTAAAAATTAAATGAACATGATACAGCAACAGCAAATATAGTCCTTATACAACAGTTGTTAATAACAACTACTTTCCAAGCAGCCACTCCTTGACCAAAAATCAAAGTCTCTGTGTGTGGTATGCACTCAAGCACCCACATTTATTCATCTTTAAACATTTATTTCAGTTAATTATTACATATTTGCCATGTCTAATATTGCAACTTCACTTTCCTGCGATTTTATTTTACGTATATTGTATTTGTTAGCATCAAGTCTTTATGAGTTTTTTTTTGTTTGATAGATAAAAGAAATATTTAAAAAAAATCAAACGCATGGATAAAATAAAAATGTCGGAAGTGAGAATAAAAAGAACTTCACAATCACCTTTTTATTTTTTTTTAATAAAAAAACAAAACAAGATTAAAACGGAATGATATATAACATTTTATTAATTTTAGTGTCATCATCATATACACGTAAAGACGATTCAACATAAAAAAACATACTTTTTGTTTTGGTCACGTGATTAATTTATCGGAAAACGTACAGAAGACAAGGAATATAAAAACTACATTATTTTTTTTCAAATGTTCTTTTTCTTTCTTTTTAATAAACAATTCACTATTTTCATTAATCTAAATTAAAATATGAATTTCGAATTGCTTGATTTGTTTTTTTCTTCCTTTCCAGTAACCACGCTATAAAATATTTTCTGTTCGTTTGCTGGAAAGTCAGAAAGCTGATTCAATTTTTATTCATGTTTGTTGTTGTATTGCTACAATGTCCAAAAAATAGCTAAAAATTGAAGAAAAAATTATATTAATTAATAATTTTACTTAATAATACAATGAATATTTGTATAGCAATTTTTATTTTTCGTTTTTGTGCAAATTAATAAATGCCACATTTATTTTATATACATGGATGTATGCATATATATATATACATACATACACATACATACATATAAGTGATAGTTAAAGCCGTTATTATATTTACACATTAGTGTTAAACGTTACATATCCACAATTAGTGAACGAGAAACCACGAGATCTTGTCGAAGCCACGTGGTATATTATCATATCTGGTGCAGGCCACCGCCATATTGAGTTTTAGGTACACTGAAGAACAACGTTAAACGAGCGGTAAGAAAAACAAAAAAAAAATACAAAAATTGAAACCACAAAGTGAAAGAAAAAAAATACTCCTCACTAATAATCCACAAAAAAAGAGATCGCTCGTTTTTTTTTTTCATATTCTTTCATTTTTTTAAGTAGTTTATTTTCTTAAACAGAAAAAAGAGCAAATATAAGTAAACTTCAAAACGGCGTCATCATGGCTGGTGGCTTCAAAGGGAAACAGAGTGATAATAGCCCGGCTAAAATTAATGTTAAAGACCTGAAACAGGAGATACTTTCTCCAAATACCCGAGGTGGAGGAAATACACAGAGTTCAAATAATGATAAAAAGATGAACGATCGTTCACACCCGGGTAAATCTCAACACGGAGGTCCTCCAAATAACCAACATGGCGGTGGAAGTAGCTCCGGCGATGCCAATAGTCGAGGCGATGTGCCCGGCATGTCGGCGGCAAGTGCAGCTGCTCTTTCCACGAGAGATGAGAAAAAATTCACTGGCAGATGTCGATTATTTGTTGGCAATCTTACTCCAGATATAACTGAAGAAGATTTCCGAAAACTTTTTCAGCCTTTTGGAGAAATATCCGAAGTTTATGTGAACGCCGGTAAAGGATTTGGCTTTATTCGTTTGGTAAGAAAATTTTTTTTTTTAAATCTCAAATTCATGATCGAATTTATTTTATTTGGCGTCATGTTTTTTTTTTTTTTTTTGTGATACCCAGAAAATATTACTATTACTCATTTTTTTTTCTTTGCTGATCATGTTCAATAACGTATGAAAATATTCGAATTTAAATATCGTCGTAAATTATATAAAATATATCCGATCACTAGGCAATCATTTAATTTTTTTTTCCCTTTGTCTAATTTATTTTCTGTGAATGTGGTAGCTTGTTATAATTAATTTTGACATTCTTGCTTAACAATCCATGGGGGGGGGAAAGGTTAATTTGTTGAAAATAAACTTTTTTTTTTTTTTTACATATCACTTAGTGAATTTATTGATGTGCGTTTTTTCCACCAATAAGTACGAAAAATTATATATTTTAAGTCCCTCAGAGGACGAAACTCGTCGGCTAAGAATAGTTTCCGCTTGTCTCTTTTTATTCATATATAGAGCGTCATTTAAAAAGTTGCCTCATATTATAATCATCAATAAATCTAAGTGATGGGTAAGAAAAACCGTTTATTTTCAATAAAATAATCTTTTTCCCATAGATTGATCAGTGAGAATGTCAAGAGAATCATTTTAATATTAAAAACGTGGTGAATTTCTGAAACAATGATGCAAAAATAGAGCGTTTAATTAAAGATAAAACTGCTTCGTTGCAAAATGTTTATTTTCCCTCTCAAATTCTTTTTCAATCTGAGTGACAAAAAACATTAGTTATTGAATGTTTCCCCTCTTAATACAAGATGGAGATAATTTTTTTATACGTTCAACTTGCCTGCTGAAAACAGGAATCCTGAGTCAAGTGATGACTAATAAATCCGTTCTATGATAGGAGCGGTTGTTGCTCAGTTTTAAACAATCTCCCCTCCCTTCATGTCCTTAATTTCTAATCTTCCATTTCAACAAACATCATTTGAAAATATCGTTTTTTCTCTTTTTTTGTGTTCCAAAAACAGAAAACTGGACGTTAAATCTTCGCTCTTAACGCTAAAATATATCTCTCAATGTGAGAGTATGATTTCTTTTTTCTGTTAGGATCGCGACCTATATAACTGGACTATCTCTATTGTTTCCTCGACATAAGCTCAACGATTTACTACTACTACTGCAACAACAACGATATTTGCTAATGGAGAGAATAGAATAACTCGTGATGGAGGCATTTTCTTTTTTTCCCTTCTCGTTCGTTCTATTTCCGCATTGTAAATATCCTCGACAAAATTTCGGTTTTGAAAGTCATTTTTTGATACGTAAAAAAAAACACCATAAAGCTTTCATATTTTTTTTACTACTGTTAAAGTGCTGATATATCTGTTTTTAAATTTTATACTTGTTTTAGTTGAATAAAACAAGAGGAGTGAATTAAATACTTCCCTACCATGTCTAAAATTCTGGGTTAATTTTCTTGATAGGTTATTAAATTTACCATTTCTGTAGAAGTGCTTAAACAAAAATTTAAATAAAAAAAAAATGGAAATATTAAGTTTGCAATGGAGTTTTTTTTTTTAAAAGCCAAAACTAATCCCGCCGTACAAGTCTTCTGTCTCAACTCGATAGCATTTGATAACTAGAATATTAACCTTTGTACAAAATTTAAAATTTATTTCAACAATCCAGAATTTGAGCTTTTTAAGTTTTAGTTATGTCTAACTAATTGCAGCTGCAATATTCTTCAGATCTTTTATTCAACATGAACGATTTGTTTGTGTCTCCCTAACTAGTATTTTTTTTTTTATCTTCATCGTCTCGTTCTGCCATGGAGAGCGTTGTTTTGCTGCTATTAATGTTTTCTTTGAATAGATGGAGCGTATGACTGACTCCCATCTAATTGTAAAATTTAGCATTACTTGTCTGAGCACAATACACAGTCAGTCTTTGTACCCCCCCCCCTAAAAATTTTTTTTATTTTATTTCAGATGTCTAGCACGAGCTCTTTCAGTTTAGAAGTGAGGGTTAGGGTGACAAGACTTTTGGACCACCCTATATATAATAATCTTGTGCTTTGACAAGTAATGCTAGGCTAGCTTGTTGCCCTGCTTTCATACATGGCTGACTTAGCCTTCTTAACCAATCACTTAATGTTTCTCTCTTTTCTCTGTCTATTTGAAATTTTACGTTACAATATATGAAATTTTTTCCTTTACAATTATTGACAAACCAGACTTAATATTCGAGAAATCTTAGAACTTGGTTATTATTCTGAAATGTTTTGAATCTTATATGTAGCTCTAAAAAAATTAATGGATGCTTGAATATGGTACTTGATGGAAAATGTCATCGACTTTTTTTGCTCAGATGGGTTATATATTTTTTCAGTTGTCGATTTTAACGTCCGGTACAATTTCCGCATTGAAAATACTGAATTAGTGCCACTTTTAGCTTCGTATTCTGCGTACACATTATTTCCATGAACACTAACGGTGAGATTTAGAATTAAAAAAAACAAAACAACTTCTCCGTTCTTATTTGAAAAGTATTGAATCAGAAACAAACAAAACTGGAATAGTTCGAAATGCAATATAATTCCGTGAGGGAAGGGAGCAAAAATTCCCGGATATTTATTTATTCCAATGAACTTAGCTACTAGAGATCACAGAAACTGGAAATATTTTCCTTTCCACCATGGTATGAAGCGACGTCGTAAATTAATTTACGACGTCGCTTCATACCATTTTGATTTCGGTAGTTAATCCTAAATGGAAGTAAATTTTTCTTTTTTCTTTAGTATTTAGAATTTGAAATTGGGTTCTCGATGTTTAAAATTAACAGCAAATTTTTCTTGAATTATAGACATGAAATTTGGATACAAGTTGCTTCAACTACTGAATTTAATTGCGAAAAGGCTTGTTAGCATTTTTTTTTTTTTTTTTTCAATCTAAGTCATGAAATATTTGATTGCCTTCACATTTCTTTCTTTCAGCTACCAATTAACTCTAGACAACCCCCAATTAGGCATTTTTTTTTTGAAACCGAGGTATGTTTGTTGAATTTTTTCTTTTTGTAGTATAATTTTGGCGATTTCGTCGATTGTTGATACTTGGTCTTATTTTCTGTTAAAATATTATTAAACGCCAAAGATGCTAAAAAAAATCCGAAATAGTCTATGCTGACAAAATTTGCTAAAAAAAAAAAAATATAAAAAATAATCAAAAAAATGCTATAAAAAAAAAAAAAATTAAATCTTCGTATCATTAAGTGGAAAAAGAAAGATTTTATAAAAATTTCTTATTATGGAGACTGGGAGATTTTGCGTCAAAGCGAGACACTGAGTTTATATGGAAAAATTTTTTTCTTTTGGGTTTCCGGAAAATTCTTTCAATCATCTGATAATTTAGTTTAAAAAAAAAATTAAAAAAATCATTTTTTTTTTTTTTTTTTTTGTAGCGTATAATTTCTTACAAGGGCAAGTCCTCCGATTTTAATAATTTTGCTGAAAAAAGACCCCCTTGTCGCAGAAATTCTGCCCCGATTCATAAAATAAATGTAATAGAACAAGCACTATTTTAATTTAATTACTTTTGAATGTATATTGACACTTTTTTTTCTAATTTTAATTAGAATTTAATATTGTAACTCCATCTGAGTTTGTGTAATGTACTAAAATATTTTCAACTTTACAAAAATACTTTAGACGGTCAAAAATCGATGCCCTCCCCATCTCCAACAAAGCGCACTTATGTGGAATTTGATAACAGGCTCTGACCTTGTTTAGAAAAAAAAAAAAATTAATAACTTGCAGTAGACCCGAGACTAAGCACAAGAATTTTTTTTTTTTTTTTTATAAAAGTAGGTGCATCCTCGGACTGTCGGAACTTATTTTAAATAATTTAAATTGACTTTTATTTGAAAGATGGTTTAAAGTTGATGCTTTAAAAAAGTTACTTTTTTTTTCTTCTATAAATTAGTGAAAAAACAATTCTGTCTAGCTTAATTTGACAGGTGCCGGCAAAAGAAAAATTGAAAATTCTTAAATTCAATATCTTTCAGACATTTCTTTTGAAGAAAAACAGTTAATTTAATCATTTACATTTTGTAAAAATATTACTTAAAATATAACGAAAAATAATTTTTTCCTCACAGTAGAGAACACATTTAGGAGGCAATTTTTTTATGAACTTGCCACCACTTTTAAAATATCACATACAGAGCACCAAGAATGTAAAATAAAATGCCCATATATTCTTTTAATAAAATCTTATTTTTATTAAGTCCTTTTTCTTTTCAGTTCAGGCTTATGTGTACAAAGAAATATTGACAGTTTCGGAATATAATCAAAAATTGTTTAAATATAAAAAAGAAACTAAAATAAATTAACATTTGGCTAAAAATGAAAAAAAAATGTCTATAATGGGGGGTGGGGGCATAATTAGCATGCGCAAAAATCACGACAGTTCTTCATCAACAATGGCTCTTTGGAGGAATTGAAAACTTCGGAAGAATTTAATGACTAGAATTTGTTCCGAATGGATCGAGAAGCAGTGCTCTAAAGTTCTGCCATCATTAATGATGGTTGGCCTGCTTATAAGGAGCTCTAAATGATCTGGGATACAATCAAAAAATTATAATTCATTAAAATAATTTTGATTTACACATGAATCAATTTTTTTAGTTCATATTCAACATTTAAAGCGTTTTATTTTTTTTTATTTTAAATATACCAGCAGCTTGTTTGAATTGACATCTTTTGTGTAAGATCAGTCACATATTAAGGGGGTATAACTGACCTGAAAAATAAAACAAAAAACATTTTTAAATGGGAGGGGGGGTCAACGAAATATAATTTCTTGAATTTTTAAAATCTGAGAATATCCCACGTCAAGAGCTTGCACGATTTTGACAGAACCTAAAGTATTTTCATCTTTATATAAATTTTAGGAAAAACTTGATAATTTAAACTAAAAATGCTATTATTCTAGATATTTATTACAATTGTAGTCTAACAAAAATCTATAGTGCTTCATATCGCATTTGTTTTTTCACTTTTTAATGATTTCAGATAAGCTTTTAAACAATTTTCAATGGAGTAGCTATTGTTTTGAATTGCTTGAGCAATTTATTTTTCATTGGTGTACGGCTACACCACATTGAAACAGTGGTTCTTATACGATTACCGCAGTTAAGCAATATCGAGCCTGATCAGTACGTAGATGAGTAACCGTTTGGGAATATCGGGTACTACAAGCTTAGATGTACAGGTAGTGTAATGGATAATAATAGTTCACTTGTTAATTGGAGAGCAGAGTTTCCAACATGTTTTTCAACATTTTTCATTTTGTACGTTTTCTTTGTGCTTACATAAAAGTTCAAATTATCTATTATCAATGTAAACAAATTTTAATTGTTCTCCGTAAAAAAAGTATTGTCTACACTACAGTTACTGTCTGAATTTTTGATTTAACTTTTTAATTGAGAAATAAGTTGAAAACCTGAAAAATTAAATGTAGAGATGTTTCAAAGAAAATTACTTTAAAAAGTGGGCTTTTAAGAAAATATAGCAAAAAGAATAAAAAACACACTTGAACACGAGATATTCCACCTGTCAACAAGTTCATAGGTTGAAACAAAAGCAGTCGACTCCCACAATTCCACTTGAATTAAATTTAGGACAAAAATGCAGACTGATTTTATTTATAACAAATAATTTAGGAATATAGGCCCTTTATAGTTAATATAGGATTTTTTTTAGAGGAACTTAAAAATGGTGATACCTTTTACCTAGGTACCTCTACTAATTTACTGAAAAAAAAAAAAAGCCTCTCATGATGAAAAATTTCCCAAACTTAGTTTTGTCAAAATCGGTATTTTTTGATTACTTAAATTTTTAATTAACTCTTTCTAGCACGTTTGAAATTTTGGTAAAATAATCTTGTTTTGCTTACATCAATCAGCAGGTTGATTAATATAATTTTTATATATATATATATATATATATATATATATATATATATATATATATATATATATATATATATATATATATATGTTATCTTTATTTTATGAAACTTTGGAGAAATTGATTTTTGTCCTCTTAATATTTATTAGTTAAAAACAATTCCTTTTATATATATATATATATATATATATATATATATAATTTTTTTTTTTTTTTTTTTTAAGCAATAAAAAAACTATTTAATTAGAAAGGCTTTTAATTGCTTTTATAAATAAGATGTATAAGGACACTTAGAAAAAGTACTTAAAAAAAATTATTCCAATGAATAACAAATTTTTACAAGAATTAAATTTTTTTTTAATTAGAATTCAGTGTTTTTTTTTAATTCTGTTAAAATCTTAATCTTGTATTAATTTAACCCTTTTAGATAAGTAAAAATTTCAATTTGCTAATCATAAATTGAAAAGCTTAGTACAAACAAATCAATATCCAATATTAAAATTTCAAATTAGTATGTATAAACGTCCCAATTTTTGTAGATCATACACATTATCAGAAAATAAGTGATAGCTATAGTAAATTTAAAGCCAAAGTATCTACAATTCAAGAATGTTTTCCCTAAACTTTTAAGGTTACTGATTACTTGTATAAGGTGCTCATGTTATCTTTAATTGTTTTACATTACGATCTGTCATGCTGTAAGCATGTCAACACCTTCAATAAGCAATTAGTCGGGTTAAAAAAGCAATTCTGCTATTTTAAACTTAAATATATTTCAAATCAGATTAATTAAACTTTAAAACTAGCTAATATTCCTCAAAGTTTCGGAAAAGTACATCTTATTTTGGGGATATTTTTAATAAAGAGAATTACATTACAGTAAATGTGGCCTTAAAAATGATGCTAAAAATTAAATTTTTGTTACCAAACTTCTTCCAGTCAATTTACATTAGTTTTGAAGTAGAGTAAAGTATTTTGCTTATTGGAAATATTAAATTTAATCTACTAAGTTGAAATTGAAACTGACAAAAAGCTTAAAGAAAGACTTCATTTTTAAAAATTCATTTTAAACTTTAGGTATTGCGAATCTGTGGCTAAATACTTGCAATGGGTAAAAGTATCACTATTTTAATAGTCAATTTTTAGCTTTTTATTATTTAATTCCATTTGTTTTTTTAAAAAGTTTGACATAATATCAATATTTTTAATTGTATTTTGGTAGGTATCACCAAAATGCATGCACATTTGACAAAGCACAAAACACTCTCCGGTTTTTAAGTTTACCAAGCATCAAAGAAATATCTGATTTATGGTGATTATTTTAGAAAGCTTTGGAAAGATTTGGGTTGTGGGGAATTAGTTTCACTTTCCCATTTTGGTATATTGTAGTTAGTGTAATGAAAAGAAAAAAAAACCTGAAAAGATATTTTAAATAACTGAAATGTCTTTTTATATAAATTTCCTGTATGGAAAAAAAAAAAAAAGTTACATATGTAAATAAAATTCTTAGAAATTTCTTTTTAAAACATTATCCTGTTCACTCATTGACTCCTCAAACTGCCATTATAGACGAAAAATGTAAACAATTTTAACTCCTTTTTAAAAATTCAATATTTACCCGAGATGTTTTGAAATCACTTAGTAAATTTAAGGATAAATTAGCTGTATTTTGAAAAGTAATGCTTGCTTTTTGCTTAAAACAGTGAATGTTTTACACATGGTAGCCTGTGAACTGTTATAGTTAAACAGCATTAGCTTTTTGCTGCCATCCTTCGCTCTTGAAATGCATGTGAAAAAGTAGCAGCAATGCAATAACAAAGTTGGTATTGTTTAAAAATAAGTTTACTTTTATATAATCAATAATTTTGTTCTATATGCTTTTATGGAATTTAGAATATTTTTATACTACATAGAAATATAAAAAATTAATCTAGTTAAATGATACTTTTTAGTGTAATTCTATGCTTTTATTTTTTGCTTGTTTTTCTCGCATTTAATGTCATGAAATATTTAGTTGTACCCAATGAGATCTTTAAATTCTGATTTTTAAAATTTAAAGAACTAAAAGAACTGCTTAAAAGGAAGTGTGTGTGTGTGGTGCTGTTAAATATTAAGATATATTAATCTCCTATGGGAAGTTGGAATCAAGGGAGGCAATTCGGAACTTTCCTATTTGAAAAAAAAATACAATGTAACAATTCTGAAAATAAAATTTATTTCTGATGCAAAAAATAGCATAAAACTTAATTTAAACCTTTTAGGTTTTAGTGCAATAATCTTAAAAACTTAGAATTCAGAATTTGAGAAAAGAAATCTTTGTATTAGCAATTAATAATCAGTTTTCTTACTTGAACTTGTTAATAGCCTTGTCAGTAATTCCTTGCTATTTGAAACTTACAAGTTTATTATCTTAAAATATTAAGTCTGAGAAAGATGCCATTAAAACTTGGTTTCCTAATGTTATTTATTTTTAGAAATTGCCTTAAAGTAGGAATGTCCATGGAAAATGAGTATAGCATAAGAACGGCCATAAACAGTTTTATTGTCAAAATGTTTGTTACAATTAAGAGGAAAGAAAGTATTTTCATTTTTTAAATATTTTTTAAACCCCCCACCCCCCACCATTGTTTTTCTTCAGTGGAAGTACTAAATAACAGCAAATTTTAGTGGATGTTTTTTAATGACATTAATTTTGAAAAACTTGCAAAAAGACAAATGCTGAATTTTAATTTTTTCTATTCACAAATGATGGAAATTATTTTTTTTAAATGTGTGTGTGTATATATATATATATATATATATATATATATATATATATATATATATATATATAATCCCCCATAAGTCTTTGTAGAAATTCAATGTTGGCACATTAGTCATATTAGTTAAAAGCACAAGGCTTTTTTTTTTTTTTTTTTTTTTTTTTAAGTCAGACCTCATCTACCTAAAATTCAAACTGAATTGTAACATACAAAACTCAATAAAACAAAGATATTATTTAGTTTCAAATGCTTTTAGTTATGAATATGCATAATATTGTCTGAAGTCAAAAAACTATATCGATGAAAAATGAATTTTTCAAAGAACTATTAAATTGTTGTTAAATATTGTAAAATTAGTGGAAATGGTGTTAAGTAGATCTATTTGTACAGATTATAAATTGTACAAGCTTTTTACAATCAATGAGCCATCAATTAGTAAAAATCTTACTGTTCCTTGCCTTTTGTGTCCATAAAACGGCTGTAATTCAAATGTACAGAAGCCCAGAAGAAACATAATACAATAAAAACGTCACGTGATTTGATTTTTGTATATAAAACTTGTTTGGTGCTGTTAACAGCCTTTAAATTTACATTGGGCGAAACAAAAATTTCACAAATTTCATGAAAATCTGATACCAGTTGCATTGAATTTCTAGACCTCTGTTCTTGGCTATGAAAAATAAAGTAAGTGTATATGATTGCAATTATTAAAGAAAAAAAAAAATTGCCGTTTCAAATATTGTCTTATTTAACAAAAGAAAAAAATGTATAGCATTTCAACTTATAAGGGTACCTACAAAGTATTATGTACCTATCTTATGAAATTTATGTTCTTAGTTTTATATTATCACAGTTATGTCATTTTTCCATAAATGAAATATCAAAATTAATAAAAAAAAAAAAAAGTGTAAATACAAATAATACTGTAAAATGTAATAAATGTACATAAAATGTACACTACTGATAACCTTTCATAAGAAAGGTAACTAATTGGGTATCTTATGAAATTTTATCTGACTGCTCGTCTTATTTAAAAAATTTTTATAGTACATTTTTCTGTAAAGCAACATAAAAGTGAAAGCTAAGTACTAAAAAAAAGAAAAAATAAGAGCGCTCAGTTTTCCTTAAAAATAATGAGGTAAATAAATCACTTAATTTTTCCTCACATAAGATGTCAGTATGTGATGAAATGATCACATTACTTGTCAATCAACACCACTGTTAAGACTGGCTTTCTCTTATTTTAAAGTTCATTTTTTCAGCACAGAAAGTAAATAATGTTTGTTTCAAAATATATTAAACTTTATAATTTCTAATTTTCCTACATTAAATTTTGAACAAAATTGATTTTTAAAAATTTTAAATGGAGAATTTCACTTTTGTAAACAAAGGTTAAAAAAAAAAAAATGACTGACTATAGATTTTGTCAAATTTGCCAATTCACAAAAAGATTTTTAACCAATTTCGGACGTGCTAGGAATGATTAATAAAAATGTAAATAAAAAAAAAAAAAAAATAAATATCAGTACTTTAATCTTTCCTCTTGATAATAACAAACATTTAAACTGAAAATATTTTCCAGATTAAGGCTTTTTTTTTTTTTTTTTTTTTTTTTTAATTTTTTTTTTTTTTTTTTTTTTTTTTTTTTTTTATATCTATCTCATAAACATACATATCTTAAAGCTTAGTTAATATTTTTTCTTTTTTTGTTTTATACAGGACTATCGTCACAATGCTGAAGCAGCTAAAGCTGCTCTTGATGGGATGCAACGCAAAGGACGTACTCTTCGTGTTCGCTATGCTTCTCTTGGATCTGCACTCAAAGTTAAGAATTTATCCCAGCATGTCTCTAATGAATTATTGCATCAAGCTTTCTCCCAGTTTGGTGAAGTTGAGCGTGCAGTAGTTATTGTAGATGACAGAGGTCGACCTACAGGAGAAGGAATTGTGGAATTTGCCCGAAAACCTGGTGCCCAAGCTGCATACAAGAGAATTACTGAAGGAGTGTTCCTGCTTACATCGTTAGTATTTTTGTTCAATGTTTTAGAATATCGCAAGAACTTTACTGATCTAAGTTATTTTGGATAATGTATTTTTTGTTTTTGTTTGTGTGGATAATTGAAATTTAAGTAATTTCCTTTCACAGAGCACCTCGTCCTGTAACTGTTGAACCCTTGGATCAGAAAGATGAAGAAGATGGTTTTCCAGAAAAGTTCATTAATAAAACTGATGGATATAAAAAGTAAGCTTCCTATGTTCATTTTCTCATAAATTCAAGAAATGAATTTAGTAAGTGGCAAGTCAAACACTAACATTTTTGTTCCTGAATTGAATTCATTTTTTTAATATTGGTTTTAGGAACACTTGAGTTGTTATATAACGAGCATTAGCGACTAAATGATAAACTGCATTTAAAATATAGATTTATCATTGATATAGGATATGTAAATTTTAAATAAAATTTTTATTTTAGAGACAGGGAATCTGAACCTAGGTTTGCACCTCCTGGTTCATTTGAATATGAATTTGGCTTACGCTGGAAAGAATTGGAAGAGCTTGAAAAGCAACAACATGAAAGTGTTAAAAAAGCCATGGAAGAAAGCCGCCTTAAATTGGAAGATGAAATGGAAAATGCTATGTTCGAACAGCAAGCTGAAATGATTCGTCAAGGTAAATAATGAAATTATTTACTCTCATGAAACATTCAAAATTGAATTTTTTGGAAATTAGCATTTCATCTACTATTAATTCTTTTAAAATTACTTTAGATTTACTGAGACAACAAGAAGAATTGAGACGACTTGAGGAAATGCGTCAACAGGAACAAATTCGCAGGCGGCAAGAACTAGAAATGAGGTAAGTCTCCCCTCCCTCTAGTTTACCCATGAGACGATTAGAAATAGTTGCTTCAGTAGTTGGGAAATTTTGAATGTTATTTATCTACAGGGTGTCCCAAAAGTCGTGCTACAATTGTCAAATGTACACTTTGGAAATAACAAGCAGAGGAAATTTGCATGACATCCTCTTCCATAATTAGACCAGTAAAATTTTCTAATGTATCTTCACATACAGAAACATTACTCAATTCGGTAAATAAATATGAAATTTAAAAAGCTTTCCAATAGTAGTGCAACTTTTTGGATAACCTGTACATTATATTTAACTGATAATGGTTGCTACAGTACTTTAAATCAGAATTTGCAAATTTGATTCCACTTAAAATAAATGCTTTCAGCTTAAGCTTGCTAAAAATGAATTCTTTCATCTTGATGAAAAACTTGGATATTTACAATTCTATATAGAAGCTATTTCTATTCAAGTTATAAAATGTAACCTTTCTGCAATTTCAATAAGGTAAGTTATTACTCAATTGATACTAGCCTAACCTATTAGGATTCTTTTCAATGATAGGAGACAAGATGAAGAAAGGCGTAGGCAAGAAGAAGACAGAAGACGTTCTGATCTTTTGATGAGATCTCAAGAAATCCGACGCAGGCAAATGGGACAAGATTCTATGGGTAGAGGGGATCGTCCGGGAGATATGATGGGAAGACAGGTAATATTTTTACATATGACAATTCTTGATTTGTTTGGCAGTCTTTAAATATTTGTGCAAAGGTCCATTTTAAAGTTGAATCATTTATTTTAGTCCCCTTTTTTATAATCGTATGTTGTATGTATGTATGTATTTTTTTTTTTTTCCTCTAATGAATTTCTGAGATTGGGAACTCCTTATACTCTAACTGGTGTCTGTAGTTGCAATACTTTTCAGTTACTTGTTGCAGTTTGAAACATTCTGTACCCATTTTTCAAACATCAGGTATTTTCATTCAGCTGTCCATGCAAAAGGATATTACACATCCATTAATTTGTCATGACTTTGAACCATCATGACTTGTGAAACTTTTTTTTTTACGCATAATATTCTTTAAAGGCTTATTCTATACTGGAGTGACTGGGGATGTTAGTTATTTCAACAGATTAGATGAAGGCTTCAGACTGCAACAAACTGAAGTGGGCCAGAAGAAACAATGATTGAAATTTTGTGATAAAAACAAAGATAAGAACTCTAGTCAGAAGTACACCAGTGTAACATGTTAGTTTTGTCTCAAGCTAATTCAGTTATACACAATTTTTGTATTGCTAATGTCCTTACTTTATGTTTAAAGGGAGGTAGTCCAGCAATGAATGACAATCAGCAGCGTGGCCGCAATGCTGGTACTGGTGCTCCTCCTCTCCCACCTCCACCACCTCCACCTGCTGGTATGGGATTGGATAGACCAGGTCAGAACCAGGTAATGGCCTCTCCTTCCAATTTATATTGTGCAGGAGTAACAGTTAAAATGGTTAAACTTTTTTCATGAATTCTCTGCATCAAATATATTGGTAATGTTTGCTGTTTGATGAACCAGTTGTCTATTTTGTAATATTAATGTAATTTAAAACCATTTATAACTTGTAAAAATAAGTGATACTCAAAAAAAAAAAAAAAAGAAAAAAGTGAACTACTGAAGTTGGTTATCAATCACTACTTAAACACATTGAATATTACAGATTTATATTAATTTGTTTCTGCTCACTGGTTTAATAGCTAAGTATTCTTTTTCTCAGATGCCTGGTGGTGGTAGCATGAGTGGCAATTATAATTATAACAACCAAGGAGGCCCAATGGGTGGACAGAATATGGGAGGTGGACCCGGTGGCAATACTGGTAACTCAAATAACATGGGTGGAGGCCCTTCTGGTGGTGGAATGACTGCAAACTCTATGGTGAGTATCATGATATTTTTTAAATTCATTAAAGTTTCAGTTAATATTTTAATTTTGTTAGATTTATGAAAAACTTTTTGTATTCAACAGGTGAAAATGAATCAAAATGTCCCCAACAGAATGGTGAGCAAAAATTAAATTTTCTTAAGTTGTTTCATAAATTTTGATTGTACCATATATAAGCTAGGAACAAAAAATGGCTTAGCTTGTATCTTGTTTTTCAGTTGTCTGTAGGACTTAGTCAATTGAATAATCTAGTTGATGGCCAAGAGTTGCTATTCAATTAATTCTAAGATAATTCTGAAGTCTGCTTTTTCATCGGCTCATTTTTTAATGCTGTAGCTTTTCTTGTTGCGTTTGAATAGCTCATGTGAAAGTCATAACTTTGTAAGTAAAATTCTGTTGCTGACCAAGTTACAAACTTGGTTAATAAAGGATTAGAATTCACTTAGCATGTTAATACTATTTTATACAATGTCTATACTTTAACACAGATATTGATGAACACTAATATCTGAATTCAAATGATTTGTTTGGTGGGGGAATGTGGTAAATGTCTTCACTGTAGAAAACTGATATATGCTGTAAAATCTGGTAAGCCTTGTGCTTTAATGCTACAATATAAAAACTAAAGCCTTAGTTTTGGTAATTGCATCCTTAAAAAAAAAACAAAAGAACTTATACACAATATGGAAATGCAGAACCAGGAACCAAGCATATATTTAGAATTTTTTCTTTTACAAAATGAATTTTGTGGCATTTGAAGTGTCATGTGTGACACCTAGTCACTGCAAGGATTCCATTCTTGACAAAGGCTTTTAAAACCCTTTTCCCAGATTGTGATTGAAGATGTCCTGATGTTTGTGCTGGAATCATGACGTTATAATTATTCTGATCACTGAGTGTATGGCACATCTTGATCTATTTTATCTACTTAACCTGATTTTTTAAAATTTTTTTTTTTCTTTTCTTAATATCTTCAAATTTTAGTAATTTGATAGCTAAATCTCTGGGTCAAATACAGAATGATTCATTTTAAATATCGTTTCTAGAAAAAACTCCTTAGGAGCTGATTTAGAAATGCTCTTTATACTTTTTGACTAAAATGTGCTTAATGTAGTTGTATTTCATTTTTTCACTTATACTTTAATTAGGTATGCTTCCGGACTTTACAAGATAGACACTTGACAAACTATTCAATCAAATAAAAAGGTTTAATACATTTTTATAATTTATATCCTGTAGATATGGAAAGTTTCTCTATAGAAACAGTTGAATTTACACAACACAGGAAATGAACTGGAAAATGTTCAGTGCAAAAATATAAATCCACATTTAAAAATGTGCTTTCTGTAAATATTTTTAAGTTGTAGCATATACGATGAAGACATTGCTATTAAGATTTTCAAACATTTGATCACATTGTTTTTCTGTAGGAAAAATCATCCAACAATAGTATCTCTATATTTTGTAGTTTTGTTAACTGTATGTCATGAAAGCACCTTTCTTTTAAATTTATTAAAAGAATAAAATATTGGAGTTTCCAGATTGTTCAAATGATCTTAAAAAAAAAAAAAAGTGTAAATTATAGCCCAGGCAAGAAGTGTGATATTGCATCAATAGGCACATGCATTGTTTTAGCAAATACATAAAGGTTTTGTATTGGAGAAGGTCTCAGCCAACACATGATTTTTTAAAAGCTGACATGATCCCCAGTTGACTTTCAAATAACTTTTTCTTTCTTTCTACACAAGAAATTTCTGTAATATAATCATTAATAAGAAAAATGATTAAATCTGTTCTGGTGACGGCTGCTTTATATTTAGATTTTTGATGTGACTTTTCATTGGGTCATGTATTGGGAATGAATTGGTAGAGAATTTCGAAGCACTTTTGTCCAAGCTATGTTTGTGTCAATTGATTAAAAGGGGGGAAAAGCCCATGAGCATACTTCTATTAACATGTTTTTAATGTAAAAATATTTCTGTATGCACTCCAAAAACTCACTTGAATGTATTTTTTTGTTCTCACATTGTTCACCAGTTAGTAAAACATTAATACTTTTGTGGTATTAATTTGGTGTTTGAATATTAAGTAGGAGGAAAAAAAAAAAAAAATTGGTATTAGCTATTCTACAAATTTTTGTAATGGCTTAATAAGGAAGATAGTGTCATATATATATATATATATATATATATATATATATATATATATATATATACACCCATGCAAAAAAAATGTTTTAAGCAGTATTGTTACAAATTATAATTATTTGGATTTCTTGTGATGTAGGTTAGGTTATATCCCATTAGAATCAAAAGGGTTAAAGGAGTATAAATATTGACAACTTGTATATTGGCAGGGTAGGTATAACCATGCTCATAAAAAAATATCTGCTGAATACAGATTTTAACATTTTCTCATCTATATTGATGAATCAGACTGATTCCACATCTGATAAGTTTCAGATTTACTTAAGGATCTGTCATATTTCAATTAGTTTTTATAAACAAGTACCAAGGGTAATAAAAGTGATCTGAGGGTGTTTTTTTAATTTCAAGTTAAAATTCAATTTTAATATTGATAAGAAAAAAAAAAAAAAATCTTGCTTTATTTTAAAACTAAATAGCTCTTAGTGCCATTTTTTTAGCCATCTATCATCACAATACATTTTTTTTTTTTTTTTTTTTTTTTAGCTGATTTGAAATTTAAAATGTGTCTGAAATTTTTAACACTCTGGTAGCTGTCTATTTATGTTGACAGCTTGTTCATGTGTTTAATGTTTTCCTATGGTAGAGGTGGATATATCCAATAAGAATGATGGAAGAATATAACAATAGCACTTATATAATTTTTAAGTACTCGGTAATCTTAAAAATTTAGTTAAAATATTCTCCATAATGTTTTATTGATTTGTAGATGCTTTGGCTTTAAATTGACTAAATTATTGCTCTTATTTTCTGGTAATGTGTGTGATCACCTGTATCTACAAAAATCAGGACGTTTATACACATACTAAAAAAAAAAAATTCTTGGGGTCCGTAAATTGTCATAAGCTTTTCGATTTCTGATTAGTAAATAGTTTTACTTAATATTCCCTAACCATTACACCATATAAACTGAATTTAAAATAATTCACAAATTATTCTAATTAAAATTTAAAAAGAATGTTAAAAGAATTTTCTCAAGACAAGTGTCCTCAATATATCTTGTCCATAAAAAGCAATTAAAAGCTTTCTCTAATTTAATATCTTCTATTGTTTTTTTTATTTTATTTTACAATTTGGAACATTTTCAGTAAGACATGGTCTGATTTTTACAAAAATAATTTGATTTAAATTTCCCAAAATCTACTCTTAAATATATTCATCTCATTGAATTTCTTTAATTTTCATAAAATTAAGTGGGGTGTAACTTTTTTTTTCTTCTTTCAAATGATTTGTAATAAGTCCTGAAAGTTTCATTAAAATTTGACAATTGTTTGTTTTTTTTTAAATTTGCTATGCTAATTTATAGTCCATTTACTGATGTAAGAAAAATTTTATAACCAAAATTTTTGGAAAGGGCTAACATATAATTAAGTAATAAAAAAAAAAAAAAAAATACCTTGGTCATTCCTCTTAAAAATTCTGATAAAACTGAATTTTTATCAAGTTTGAGACTTCTTTTTTTTATTTAGGGAATTGGTAGTGATACCTATAATATACTGAAGAGGCATTCTATAGGTATTCATTAACACATGATTAAAATTTACTTGTTTTTGTTATTAAATATATTAGCCTTTGACAGTCATTTTGTAAATGCAAATTTTTAGCTTAACTATATTTCAAAGGATAACTCAGGAATGTTTAGCCCCCCCCCTTGTCATTTTGGGGAACCGTAGTTTAATTCAATAAAACTTGCTTTTATTTTTTTTTTTTTTTTTCTTTTTCTTTTTGTGTGCATGTTATTAAATAGAACTAGTGTTGTCATTGTATATTTGGATGTATAGGGTCTTGCAGATTATTTCTTGGGGGGAAAAGTATCTCAAAAAGTAACTGTACCAGGTTTTTTTTTTTTTTTTTTTTTTTTTTTGTAAAAATGAAAACCTGTATTAGAACTTAAATATAAATTGACTCCTTGAATTTTTAGAGGTTTAAGGCTTTTGTTAATCATTGATTAAAACAATTTTCCCTCCAACACTTGTACCATTTTAAGATGAAGCAGGTGAACCTGGGCACAACTTACTATGCAAAAAGATATTTTAGATTAAAGAAATTTTCTTTTTTTTTTTTTTTTTTTTTTTTTTTTTTTTTTTTTTTTCATCTAAAATTGCTTATGCTATAACTGGGAAAGAGTTAATCAGTTTGTTGCGAACTTGAAAATTTCATTTCCAAGTAGAATTATTTGCCTTTTTATGGGATGTACATTTCCTAACATTATTGGTACAAGTTGGAAACTACAGTTTTTATATACAAGAAATCAAATCCTTTACATTTTGATATTACATTTGCAGATTCTGTCTTGAACATTGACCAGTTCAAGCCTTTAATTGCATAACATTTTATTCCAATTTTAAACACATTTTGATAAATTTATAAAATTTACTAGCTTCTTCAGCTGGTAAAATTTTATCAATATAGAGCTAATTTTGTATTTAAAGAAAATGTAGAAATCTGACTCTTGGATCTCATTGAAAAATAGTGAAAACTTATTTGGTTTGATTTTGAAATTTTTTTTTTTTTGTGGACTGTATAATTTCACTTTGTGCTTAAGTTCTAATAGCATCTTAGAAGTATTTCATCTGTAAATACTTCAAGGATTAGTATTGTATATGTGTAGGATAAACCAAATTTTATAAAGTAGTTACTTTTGCATATGAAAAAGGAACTTCAAAATTTGAATTGACTTGTTTCTAGATGCTTTAGTCATTTACTTCATTTATTAAAGCTCCTGAAAAAGGGATGCTGCTTTAAAAAAACAAAACAGCTTGTGGCTTATTTAAATGACCTGTTAGTGGTCACTCTGAAAATATCTAATTTAGTGAAAGGAACAATTTTACTTCTAATTATTCAAAATAGAAATTGACCTGTAAAATGAAGTCTTTGTTAAATTTCAAAAGCATTTTGTGTTAATGTATATCAGTAGGATTCTACAAATGTAAAGTAAAATTGTTACAGTTGAAGAGGTTGTCAGTCTTAGATATTGTGCATACTAAAGCAGTGCAAAACAGTTTGTTTACAGTTCCAACTTTCTAGTTTACTATTAAAATGTTACATTAAGTACAGAATTTTAAATACTTATTTTATGTCAAATTTCAAGTGCTAAATTCTTTTATTGGAAACTAGTATAAAGTATTGATCTTTTTGCTCCTGCTAATTTAATCTGAAGCTGAGAAGTTTGCAAAAATTTTAATGTACCCTGAACACTTTAGAAAAATTATAGGTACATGTGAAATGTTTAATGAGGAAAACTGATGAACTACTGTCACTTCTAAATTTAAAACCAGATGCAGTTGCTACTAATTAGTAGCTAGCTGCTGGTTTTAAAGATTTTTTTTTTTTTTTTAAAACTTTGTCAATATTCCTTTCAAATGTTGATGCATATCAGTCTTTTAAAACTACTTGAATCTTTACAAGTTAGTTCTCTATTTATAAAATTACAATGAAATATCAAGATGTGAAAAGCAATATGGGATCTTATTCAATATTTTTTTGTTTTTATAATTATGCAAGTTATACTTTTCAAAATTAGGTGACAATTTAAAAAATGCAAATGCTTACTGTTTATAGCTTTTGACTTATTTTACGAAATTCGTATTACAATTCTCAAATAGCACCTGTAAAAAAAAAAAAAAAATTGCTCTTCAAACATTGATTCACTGGTTGCTTATACTCAAACTGATTTTAGTTTGACATACAAAGCCTTTTTGCTTGTACTCTTGAAGTTACACATGGTTAGAATCTTATTTTTGACATAACTTATCTGAACTACTTAATATTGTTAGTATGATTTGATGAAGAGCTCTTAAATTTGTGTTGCCTAATGGTAGTACTATTCAATGTAACATTTTCATCTCGTACATTTTTTTTAATTGTGACATTCAAGTTATGAAGCCTATAATTTTGTGCATTGAAGCATAGATTTTTGACTTTGACATTTTATTCAAAATGTACCCAAGCCCCTCAAAACTTTGAGCTGAGTACTTAAATTTTATACTGAATTTAATAGTTTGGTATTTGTACACAAGCTGTGTCACACAGCAGTGTTTAATATACCTTATCCATATTGTACATATATATATATATATATATATGAGTAGAAGTTTGTCACTTAGCTGATTGCTGTTACCATCAGCATCTTGACTTTCGAGCTTCATAGACAGACCTGTCTGTAAAAACACTTATGAAGCTGTGTAACATTTAAAGATATTTAAAATCATGGATAGTCTTTTTGAATAGCCATGTAAATCTTCAATTTTTTTTTTCTTTTTTTAAATGCTTAATAAAATGTTTAACCTATACCCTATGAATAATGATGGGTTTGCATATGACCTTGACGGCTTGCTTCAGATATTAGTGCCTTATAATTTATTTGGCCGGCCAGCTGTCTGTAAGCTATTGCATCAGATTGACAGGCAATGTTTCAAGAAAATGTTCTGTTTTGTATTGGCAATGCTGTTTTGTGCAGGTAATTTTCCCTCAATTATTTGAATAAAATTTAAAATTAGTTTCTCATAAAAAATGTATATGTTGTATTTTTAAATAATGGTAATATAAAATCTTGTAGGATTATAATTATGAATTAGTTGATGAAATATAAGTTGTGGGAATTTGTTTGGCTGTGTAAATTCATGGTGCATTTTTTTGGTGGGGTGGGGGAATAACTGGTGGATTAAAAAAAAAAAAAAAAAAAAAAAAAAAAAAATTGAGATTTATGAAAGACCTGCATATTTTGGTCTGAAATTTGTCTAATTCACAGCCATCTTCATGCCTGCAGTTGAGCAGGATGTTGAATTAGCTTTATATTTCTTAAAATAACCTTTTGTGAAAGATTGATTCACAAATAACTTTTAATACATCTTTAATGTTAATTGCCCCTAAAGAATGCACATAGTTTTGATTTGATCTACCACTAGCTTTTTGAACATAATTTCTACTTTTAAGAAAATGATCCTAATCTACTGACAATGCATTGCTTTCAAGAGTTGACTAGAATTTATATTGATCAGTTGAGAAATTGCCCAACTAGTGGCTACATAGTTATGCTGCTGGTGAGTCCCACATGGCATTAATATCTGAAACCTTTTATACTAATAAAGTCTTTTATTTCAGCATATTTTCTATAGCGCTTAATGACTGGGCTCCGATTCCCAGTCACCTGTTTTATTTATATGCGTCATTCCTATAATGCAATCTTCTCTCCCTTGCTCTCACTCATTCTGATAATGATATGCCCTTTTAACTTGAACAGCGTCAGTCTCGCTACGATCAACCTGGGGATAACAACTTTGGAGGTTCTGACAATTACGGGTCAGCAGGAATGGGCAGCAGTCCCGCTAGTGCCATGGGTGGCGGTGGCGGCGGTGGCCCACCTATCAGTAGTGGTCAGATGGGTGGTGGACCCAACGGTCCCCCCAGCTTGTTCAATTCCAATATGGGAGGAAACATGCCTGGGTCTGGCAACAGTGGAATGCGTGGAGGCGGAGGTGGTGGTGGTGGTGGTGGTGGCGGCGGCGGCGGCGGTGGTGGAGGAGCCGGCAACAATGCAGACAGAGGTAACATGATGGACAGGCAGAGAGAATCTAGCAGAGAAGACTATGCTGAGATGAAAAGGATGCGACGATATTAAGATTGCTCTATCTACACCCATGCCATTTAATATTTTGACAGTGATTCATTTATCCAACTTTTACTGTAAATGTATCAACTATTATTCCTGAAGGACTTATATCATGTAGTGGACAATAGTCAAAAAAAAAAAAACCTGAAAAAAAAGCAAAAAAAACAAAAACAAAAAAAAACAAAAACCAAACAAAAACCAAAAAACAGACCATTTCTTGTTGGTTGTCATCATCTTTGTGCTCTTCATATAAGTGTTTGACTGACTGGATCTTTTTTTTTTTCTTTTTTTTTTTTTTTTTTTTTTTTTTTTTTTTTTTTTTCTCTTCCTATCTCCATAGTCCAAATAAGGATTTCATCATCATGGCTCTGATTTGTCATCTACATTTCGACTTACCGTCTAATAAACATTGTGACCTTATCATGAATCTTGTGCCTGATTTTAACTAATTTGTCTTTTGTCTTGAAGTTGTTTTATCTGAGCAAAAATATCAATTGGCTGTCACAGTGGTTTTTCAGTTTGAACACTGTGACTGCAATTGATTATACTCTGGGCGGTTTCACTTATGATATTACAACTTGTGTTGGCAATGACTCCATCTAACTATTGCAGCATTGTCATTACCTCACATAGCACTCTGCAACTTGGACTCCTCAATACAGAACTTGTAGCATTTAAAGCCAAGCAATCTTTTAGAAAATGTATTTATGCACAATTTTTGGAAAAGCCTAAGCATTGGAATAAAATTTAGCATTGGTTAAGTTAGTAAATTTCTTTGACTTGGTCAAGAATTTTTTTTTTTTTTTTTTTTTTTTTTTTGAACATTGTTGTATTTGGTCTTTTCAAATTTATGAATACTTCCTATTGTATTTTAATAGGTTTTAAACCTTACATTAAATTCTCTCTTCTATTTTGAATTTTTATATTTAGTTTGGTATGCTCAAAGTGGATGGTAAGGAATGACACTCTCTCAACTTACTGTTAAGGTTTAACTAATTTAAAATAAAGATGAAACTAAACTTTTTTTATAGTTACTTGAAATGATTAAATTGAAAATTACTTGATTTGGTTGGGCTATAACTAAAAAACTTTAGTTAAATGCTATATAATGTTATAATGTTGAGGTTCTTTTAATCTATTGATAACTGTTGAAAATTCATGATGTGCTTATTATGACTTGGTTGTTTTTAATAATACCAATTTGTGTGGGATGGACAACAAGCAGCATATTAAATGGCAGCTAGGAAAATACAACATTAATGAAACTGATACTTAGATGCTTCCATGTATGATAACCTATAAGTCTATAATTTGTTAAAAGTAATTTAACAAATTATTGTATTGCTAGAGAAGTGAAAGAAAAAAAAAAGGGAAATGGTTAGTAGGCTGGTCTTGGTCAGTTACAACTGAGTGAGGAGTTTGATCCTCACTAAGTGCTCGATATTTTTGGCCTTGTACAACATGTAAACTATGCTTAGTCCTTGTACCCTTAGTAAATTGGTATTCTTTAAAAACTGTTAAGCATTTTAAATTTCAAAACTAAACATCCGATTTGTGAGTAAATGTAAAGAATTCTTCTATTGGATAATTTTTGTAAAATTAATGAAGAGTTTAGCTGAAGTTTTTATTTTTCAAGTACATCTGTTTCCACATCCATCAAGTGTCATCTCACCATTTTTCATTGAGCATAACTTATGACTACTAAAATATATTTTTTTGTCATGGCAAATGAGGTTTTTAATTAGTTTAATTGATGCTAAGTATGGACATGAAATCTGCTAAAAATAAACCCCATTCCTCATTTTATTATGTCTTGTGTATTTAATGTATTTAAAAAATTAGTGAAAGTCAGATTTTTGATGAGGACAAAGTGGGAATATGGGAAAAACAATTGTTTGTGAAGTTGAAGCCCCTCTTCCTATACTTATTCCATTCTTGTAATCTGAAAAATTTTTGATTTTTCTGATGTGATGTCTTATTTCGATTTACCTGTGAATACAGGATCTCTTAGTGATCATATTTGTTCAATTTTATTTTCTTTTTTTTCTTTTTAACACTTGGTTATAATTTTAATTAACATATTTCCTTGATTGCAAGCTATCTATACAAAAACCATTTATTAAAAGTTGTAAAGAGGAGTAGGAAAGCAGTTCAACAAAATGTGAGAAAAATTCACATTGATAAAAAATGACTGCATATCATGTATATTATTGTATGGTAATTGGATCTTAAAGATCCTGCTTTTTGGCATTTAATTTTTTTTCTTTTCCCTTAGTGATGATTTATTTAATGTTTATTGCTACTGGGCAGAAATTGGAGATTTTCAAAGTTTCTGTCAATACAAACTTTATTCACTCTGCTTGTTATTGTCAATGTAGGGCTTGTACTTTGTGCTGTTCTTAACAAAAAAACTGCAGTTTTTGTCATTCATTCTGTTACAAATTGGGTATAATCAGGTGGGTTCCTTTCTTTTGCCACTCCCCCCACCCGGCATTTGAGAAAAACTTTACCCTTTTCATACAGATTGCACACTTGAAGACTAGAATGAATTTGGCAGTCCTAGTAAAAAGCAATGTGTTTTTTTTTTTTTTTGTTTTTTTACTTGAAGTATGTGTATTTAGGGGTTAAGATTCACTCTTACCTACTGAAAAAAAAATTGTTTTAAGTAAAGATCACAATTGTTTGATATGATTTAATGCTCTTTTTGTTATGGAGTCTTCAGTCTTTGATATTTTTTAATATCAGTCAGGTGTTAATTTTTGGCAGGTTTTCATGCCCAACACTTATGTATTTTTTGTATAACTGAATTTGTCCTGGTGCTTTTGAATTTTTTCAGTTGACAAATTTAGTAATCTCTTGTATTGAGTTACAACAGGCTTGTATATAACTATGAAGTTAGGCAATTGCTAGCCACAGTGATTAACTTTTTAGAATGCATTTAGAAACTTAAAGGATTTTTTTCTTCCTTTTGCTGTGTAACTATTTTTAAAATCAACATTTAACTTTAATGAATTTTGATGTTTTAATTTGAATTGTTTAGATTTTCTGGTTAAAAATATTTTCCTTTATGTAGGAATTTATTTCTCATTTTCTCAATTATAGAAATATTGAAAGTCTTTCTGTGCTAATAAGTTAATTGCCATGACATTTTAATTAGGGAATTAGTCTGAATTTGATTTAATTTTCGGTTATCTTTTCATTATAGAAACTCTGGAATTTACTTTGAATTTGCTTTTCATGACATTCTTTAATTAACATTCTTAACTTATGAAAGCTGTAATGGATGCATTTTAAGTTCACTTGTCTTTGTAAGGTCTTATTTTTCATGGTAAATTATATTAATATGTATATTTTCGGTTGGGAATGTTTGAAGTAGTCTTGATTTCTTTTCTACTGCAAAGATGTTACATTGTACTTGTCTAGTCCAAGACTTGTAATTGATAAAAATTGAAGTATAACTTTTCATGTAACCTCATAAAAAAAGACTTTTGGGATTTTGCACTTACCTGAAAACATAAGTACATTTTTTTTTTTTTTTTTTCTTTTTTTCTTTTTCCTTCTGAAAATGCACTGGGATTGGATGGTGGGATGGATTATTGCCCTAAGACCTGAATTTCATTAAATATCATCAGTTATTGTTGCATAACCTAGTTTCCTTTTCAAAATGACTAATACATTTGTGGATTTTATTCCCTATTTGCCGTAACTGGTTTCTTTTACTACTAGTGGGGTGTGGAGGACCTTAGGAACTTTACCCTGAATTAAAAAAAAAAAAAATGCTTTAAAAGATTGTACAGTGTTACTTGGCTGAAGTATACTTAATGAAATTCAGTAAGGAGCATTAGTACTAGACTGAATAACACCTGGGAGTGTGCCGAGATGTGACTGCATTCACAGTAATGTGATGAACATGGACTAGAACTAGCAAACATCCTGCAGGATTCTGATGTGGTAAGTATAGGAATCAGTTGGGTAAATTTGTTTGTTATATGGTAAACAAGGTGGTGTGTTGAGTTTTTTTTTTTTTTTTTTTGTAATAGGAAAAAAAAATGCATTACTTTCTTGTATATAAAGAATTACTGAATTCTTTAAATATTGTCTTCAAGGAAAGTTTTTCTAAATCTTGTGTGGCATATAACTAAACAAATTAATTCTCACCACTGAATTGAATATCTGGTAGGTATTGGAATTTTCATCTGTAATTAGCTAATACATGCTCCATTCTGAAATTTCCAAAAGTCTAAATCTCCTCCCAACTTCTATGCTAAGTATCATCTATAGTTTTTATTCCATTACTATGATCTATTTTCTTCCCCTAACATTGATAATTTGAAGTAATACTATGGAAACTTATTCTGTAGCAAGATTACAGTGTATTGTTATATCTGAATCTTGCAGTGCTTGGTTTACTGCAAACTTTTAGTTGTGAATTCTTGTACCCAAAATGTCCAGATTTTCAATAGTCAATATGAAAAATTTGACTTAAGATTTTTTTTTTACAAACTTACAGCTACCGTATATACCAGCATACAAGCCTTTTTAACCCCTCTCTCATAAGCTTAAATTCCAGAATAGTCACATTTACTGTGAAATTTATATAATCAGTTTGTGGATGGAATTAAGTCCTTCAAGTCAATATTGAATATCTAATATCTATAAAGCTTTTTAATTTTAAATCCAGATGGAGTGCTAACATTAAATTATTTCCACTCAAAATTTTTCTTTTAGTATTATAGCTTTTCTACTGGAAGACTTTTTAAAACATTTTCTTTATTCCTGGTAACCAAAAAAGGCAGGGCGTGAAATAATGATGGGCTTCAGACATTTTAATATTTCTTTATCAAATGCCAAAAAGTGCCTGAGATCCCTGTTAAATTGTCTATATTTTAATTTGAGTGTAAATGTTGCTGTTCTGTTTGATTGTAAGTTATACTAAATCTAGTAGTATAAGATTTCTATTTCCATTTAGAATTTATTAAAAAAAAAAAAAAATAGCTTGCTTCTATTATGCTTACACGTTGTGCATTTTCCTGTTAATCATGGTTTCAGGTCCTCTAGAAAACACGGGTGAATGAGAAATTTTCAGGTGGTACATGATATATGAAATGAATTTCTGAGGTTATTGTAAACTTAATTTCTCAGCTTGACTTCAATTATCCATCATATAGCCTATCCTGGCCCCATTTTATCAATTGTCTAGTGCTATCAAAATTATTTCACGCCCATAGACGTAAGGGAATGAGATGACCTGCTTGCCATTGCACTGCTGTCTGAATGTTATAACTTTGGCTCTATATTGGTAATCTGTACTTGTGTTGAGAACTGCAAAATTATAATAGATGCAGTTGATCAACATGTTTTTTGTAATAGTCTATATTGAATTACTGCTATTTGGCAGTATTGATGGCTGATGATTGCTGCTCTAACTTTTTTCTTTTTGGAGTGGGGGTAGATATTCTGGTTCTTGTGCTGCTGATATAAATTTAGATAAACTTTGGTTTTAAACTGAGTGGGTTGGGAGTTATGCTCAGTCATCTTGTACGCCAGTATATACGGTAATTTAAGGCTGAGCACACAAGTTATTGAACATGATGTTGACCATATTATATACCGAACTATAGTTTTAGTAACATTGATTCTCAGAATATTAACCTTTGTCCTACCATTGAATTGAGCCTCAGAACAGAAGTTTAAAAATTGTAAAATGACTTTGTATAAAATAGCCATTAGATTTAGTTGACAACAAAGCATTCTGTGGAAGTATGCTTTCAGATAAAATGAAAATGCTTCAATCTTACCTAAATATTTAATTGGTAGGACAAGGGTCATATAATCATTAGTTTGTTTTCATCCAGGTTTTATAGCACCTTATTCTGATATTCAACAAGAATTTTTGCTGCTTTACAATGGATTTTATGATCTAGTGCTCAATGGAGACATTTTGACATACCAGTCTTAAAACATCTTACCGAGTCCATGCTTTTCCTATTTGGCGCTGCTGACCTTTTTCAAATTAAAAAGATGACATTCCTTATATTTACTTGTTTCATTGAACTATGAAATACTTGAAGAATTGATTTTGTAAATGAATCATCATTTGGATATGGAACATACAGGTATGTATAGATGTCAAGTGTTTTTGTTTGTGTGTGTGTGTGTGTGTTTTTTTTTTTATTTTTATTTTTTTTAATTTCATAAATTTTTAGTATATGACTGATATCTTTAAATAAGTGAGCTATAGGTGTGTACACTTAACACCATATAACTGCACATTTCCCCAATTGTGCAATCATATTCTAGCTGCTTTGCTATCTATAAAGTATGTCTTGTGACAACGTACATATATTTGGTTCATTTAGAGTGCTTTAAAGTTATAAATTTTGTCCTGATCTTTAAAGCAATTTTTTTTTTTTATTAGGGAAGTTGGTCCTTATTTGAATTATTTTGAAAGTTCATTTCTTTTTTTAGAAATTTAATGTTTAATGACTAGTTAAGACACAATTTAGATCTTAGTTGTCATACATTTCCCTTAGTTTTAGCTTGTGACTGCGCGCGCATACAGTTACCCAAAATGTTCATTCTGTATTTATTAAATGGCATTAAGAATTTGAATTAAGTTCATTCAAAAAATTTTTTTTTTTCCTTTTTGTAAGGGGAAAAAATGACATTTTCAGCATGATTTAAGTGGCTCATAAACATTGTAGTTTATGAATACCATTGATGATTAGACATTAAGTAGTTTGCAAGGTTTCATCCTGGAAATCTTTCTAGGTTAGAACCTTACTCCATGGTAGATGCAGGAGGTAGCCAAAATATCAAAATCAGGTCTTGAAATTTGTGTTACCTTGGATATTTACTTTAGTATATGGATTTCATGCAACTAAAGCAAAAAGAAAAACAGACTAAAATATATTTTATTATTGATAACCAATTTTTGTGGATACTTTACTGTAATGAGGAATTCAAGTGATGGAACAAGGTGATGTTATAGGTTGGATTGGAAGATAGTCTGCTATTATGAACTTCAGAGAAGCAAAAGATTGATTTGAACAAGCCTTCTGAATCAGGAGGCAGCAATGAAATCTTTGACCATAATAGGGCATAGTTCATCTGCTTAACATGTACAAATTATGTAACTAAGAAAAAAATCTTTCACAACTTTGCTAAATTTTCACTCATCTATCATATTCACCAGATATTGCATGTCCAACTACAATTTAGTCCAGTCTGAGGCAATTCTCTTCATGAAAAAATTTTGAATTCTCTGAGTCATGCAAACAATCCTTTGTTGAGGAAGATAAGATTCTGGAATGTATGGAATTATTTAAAAGATGACAGATTGGAACATTTTAAACTTTATTTAGTGAAGTGAATGTAGTTATCTTAAACTGAAGGAACTTTTTGGGTAACATACATATATATGGTTGAAAAATGACTCAATTTTTGTAAGGATTTTATTTTCAAACTCTTATGACTGAGGTTTTGTAACGATTTCATTTTCAAACCCGAAGAGCAGTGAGGAAACTTTGAAAAGTTGGAAGGAACCCAAATTTATTGAAGTATATATTCTGAAAACTTTCTCAAATCTCCACAAATGTATTTTATATTATCCTGCTTGTTATTAGATTCTAACCATATTATGAATGTGGTGAGTATTTGTACTAAAATCTGCACACATTTTCTCTATCCCTATTTAATTTTCTTTTCAGAAATACATATTGCTGGAGCTATGCTTGCAAAATAGTTGGCATCCAGTAATTTCCTTAAGTCAAATTGTATTTTGTATACTTCATTATAAAATTTTAAATGAGTCACTTAATGTCTTGCAGATTTCTTGATATTTTCACTCGTCTTGTCTTTATATATATATATATATATATATATATATATATATATAAAATTTCATATTCTATATACATCAAGTTCATTGTTTCCCCCCAGTGTCTGCTTTTCTACCTCTTAGTGGGTAATTTACTCAGAAAATAAGGGCTGTAGGGCACTTATGGCTGAGAGGAAATTTTTATTTTTTATTTTTTTTTAAATCCTCTCGTCCTGTTTTTAGGCCTGGTGGATTTGACTGTTTTTACTGTCCAGAACTTTACATTTTGGCTTAGCCCTGGTGGGTATTTGAATCCAGCACAACAGCAAGCAATGTCAGCTGCCTGAGGATTGTGTGCTGATGTGCACATGCTGATTTATGTATTGACTGGCCAGATATATATAATATCACTTAAATGTTATTTTTAGTGTCCACTCGTATTTGAGTAGAAGCTTTGCTTATTTATTAATTGTATTTATTTTTGCCTACCACTCTTTGAAAAATCATGTTACTGTATTTTCTTTCAGTGGTAAGTGGAATGATTATGCTGTGTTTTATATTTTTAATTTGTTTAAATGTTATTTTAAATGGATACCCATATTTGAGTAGATGCTGTGTTTTTATTTATTAAACCGTTATTTCTTTATTTACATCTCCTGGCTTGAATATTTGAGAAATCTTGTTAGAAAAATATATCCCCTCTGGATATTTTTCTAACCTGATTTCTCAAATATTCAGGCTGGTAGATGTAAATCAATACAGTTTACTACAGAAATAAAAACAAAGCATATACTCAAATATGAGTATTCATTTAAGATGTTTAAACAAATTAAAAATGCTGGATTTAATCCATTCTCTAAAAAAAAAGTAAACTTTGTATATTTTTGTCTGCTACCATTTTTTTTTTTTTTTTTTTTTCTGCCTGGCAATAAAGGGATTAGAACTGCAAATTGGATAGGATTATTTGTGTACCTGATAACCTAAACTTGTTACTGTTTCAATTGATTTTGAATCTACAAAAGGTAGTTGTCATTTTTTCTAACTCCTACATACATGTGCACACTTACATATATACATGCAAGCACACACACATTTGCTTGCATACATACATGCATGCATATCTTCCATGACCTAGCTGATCATTATTTTAAAAGTAAATCTGCCAACTGCATGTGATTTAATGTTTTAGACAAGATCAGTGAAAAGTTCTGAAGAAATCTTGAGCATTGAGTTATCATTACCAATTGGACAAGTTATAACTTGTTTACTTCCATTTTAATACCTAGTGATTTTTATATAATTGAACATGAAATTAATAAAATTGCCAAAAAGGCACAAAAATGTGAATTTTCATTTGAAATAGCTCTTGTGATTCAATTGGCATGCATTCCAATTTCATCTTCAATTCACCTTATTACTTTAATGTTGTTACTAAATAGTTGCAGGTATTAAAATGAATCAATATCTAAATTAGATACTGATCCATAAGTGATTTGAAATAGAAATTTATACACATCTAGAATTTCAAAGATCAAGCTTTCATAAATTTGCAGTAGCACTGGAATACCCGCCCCCTCCCCTCATTTGACAATCTTGTGAATTTAAGCAATTTTCATTTCATAGACTTTATTCTAAATTAATATAAAGAATTTTTTGCTCTTTTATTGCAAGTCTTCATAAACTTGTCTTTCTCTTTACTATCACAAATATTGGGGAGTGAATCATATTTGCTGTGTAGAAACCTTTTCCTTTTTTTATATACAAAAAATAAAATAGCAATATTATCCTGTTAATACCTGTGAATTTTTTGTAATGCTTTTGACTTTAAAGTTTTTTTTTATGGCAATGTAGTCTGTGTTTTTGTTTTTCCTTTTTTTTTTTTTTTTTTTTTTTTTTTTTTTTTTTTTTTTTGTTATGCATTTTACTTAACCTGTTACTTGGCTGCTGTTTGTACAAATCTATCATTAAACTTACAAAATTATGCAACTTTGGTTGTTGCATTTTGCAGCTCTAACATACAGGACAGTGATTTTATTGCTAAAATTATTTATCCACTTGGAAAAATAATTGCTTCAAAACACTCTAAGTAAAAGATTCTGTTTGAATAAATAAAAAATTCAAAGAATTGAGTATTTTTCTAGCTTTGGGATAATTTCCCCTGTATTTAAGCAACCGAGTGCTTGCAATTAAACCTATTATAACCACCTTCTTACCAGTAGGTTTTTCATCTAATAAGCTTTGTAATTGCTATAGAAATACATGCATTCTTTGAATGTTTAAATAGCATTAAAACTTGAATATAAATATTGAAAACAGATCCTTTTCATGGTTATCATTACAAATTTTAGTTGCTCATATTTAACAGGTTGCATGTCCAATTGACTCACTTAATTGAGTATCATTTAGATATTAGATATCTATGGTATTTACAGATAGTCTTTGAAATTTGTTTTATCTCTTATAAGGGTAACATCTTGGTGTAAAGCATTTATCCTTAAAATTGCAATTTACTTTCACATGTATTTACATTGCCTTTGGTTCAACACACGGCCTCAAAAATGATTGAATCATGAACTTCCTGGGCCAATAAAAATTGTTCAAAAACTTAGACCTTTCAACAACTATATGATGATAGCTTTAAAGAATTAAAAACAAATCATAAGTTATTGTTTTAAATTCTGCTGGCTGCTTATTTAATGCTGCTGTATTGAATTTAGATAATTTGATGCATAAGGAATTGTTGGCTTGACTTTTACCATTCATATTGCATATCTGACCAACATTCAAAAATATTAAACACAAAGACTATATTAAGCATCTTAAATTAAAAAGTGAGGTATTTCTTATTTCCACTTAAGAGAGCTTAATATTTAGATCTGATGCCTCTTTTGGATCTATAATTGGCCTGCCTGTGTTGCAACTATTTATGAAATAATCCTCCCTTTCCAACTGTTCTTAATTTGGTAAGAAAATTTATTGAAACTTACCAAACTTGTGACTTGTTTTTTAATTATAGTTAAAGACTGTTAATACAGTATATCCTTTAACTTGAAATTTTCAGAATGGTTAAACATGGAAAACTTCACCTTCAGAATTTCATTTGAAGATGTAGATTTACCAATTTCCTATTGAAATAGTGAAAATATGAAAACCTTTCTGCTTCTTTAATTCCTTCATTTCATTTGAACTAATAGCACATTTTGCAGGTTTTTTTTTTTTTTTTTTTTTTTTTTTTTTTAAGCAGCTTCAGTTTTCAGTTGGCTGAATTGTTTCCTCCAACTGCTCACACTTGTTTTAATGGTAGTCCATCTTTCCAGTCCAATAAATTTTTATATGCAATTTTTAATTTGGTTGTTTTTGAATATTGAATTTTTTCCAACTGAAAATTATTCAAAAAAATTTACAATTTAAAAAAAAAAAAAAAATTACTACAATTGGTGTAAACCATGTATATAATTTAAATGTAATCTGAATCTTAATATTTTCTTGTTAGGATTGTTTTGATATTAATGTCCTGTAATCTGCATTTCTAAAATTAGTGAATACTCTGTTGATCATAAAACACTTCGAACTTATGCTTAAAATATGCAAATGTTCTTGAACAAGGACTGCAGTTCATTAACCGCAATCACACTTGCTCTGATTATCAACTCTTGACAAAAATGCGATTATTCTTAGCTACAAGAGTTATCGAAGATCTTGTAATAATTTTCAAGTATGTCTTACAATTTGTGTTGAATGGTGCTGTATGCATGACTTTATATTCTTTGACATGTTCAATAGCATTAGTTTTTTGGTTTGACATAATTCTGATATTGATGTAGCAATGTCCTTTAAAATCTAAATTTTGCTTCAGATTGTGATAGCTGAAGCTGTAAGTTTCAAATGCATCTGGAATTATGTGCAAACCAACATTTATTTTGCAAGTATATTGCATCTTAATAAAAAAATTGCATGATAATGCAATTATAAGTGCTGATTGGTTTTTCAGTAACTTGAATGGGAAATTTTCCCTCTTCTACTTTAGATTTTTCACTCTGGTTTGATTTTTCATTATGCATTGTTTAAAAAATTTCATTTGCAAAATTTTACTAATCAGTCAGCTGGAGTTTGTTGCTCTTAAAGTAACAAAGTCTAATTTCAGCAATGGCACAATTTAGCAAATGAACTTTGATTTATACCGATGGCAACTGCTGTCAAGGCTATATTATGACTTGTTACAGCTTGAGGATATCATTGCTTGTTTCAAACTTTAAAAAGATAATTCTTTTTATGAAACAAGTTCATATTTATAATACTAATATGTATCTATATAAAATACTTTTTAAAAACCTTACTGTGAGTGTATCAGGGTGGGGGAAGATTATTCACTGTGTTTTTTTTTTTTTTATGCAACTGTCAAAATGAATTTCTGATACATGAATAGACAGTCCATTGTATTTAATACATTCTGTGGAGGAATGTATGCTTTTTTACTTGTTTAAGTGGCTCTCATCTCCAAATCTAATTCTTGTGGTAAAGGAGATAAGTTGATTTGGGAAAATATTTTGGTTCTTTCCTCCTGCCCCCCCTTTTTTGTCCTGTGATTTTTTTTTTTTCTCTCCCCCACCCCTTTTTTTCTTTTTTTTTTTTTCTTTTTTTAAAAAAAAAAAAAAAAAAAAAAACACAACTTTACTCTGGGGTGGGCATATGGAAACAACTTTTGTGCAGCCTTGTATTTAGATGTTGGAGCTCCTGTCTACTGCAGCCTGACTGGACTGTTATGTATTGTTGATATCTGGCCTCTACAGCTGTTATGAACCCAGCAACAATTGGGATCCCACCTTACAAGTGTTTCAAGCAATGTACATGTACTTGGCCTGAAAATTCCCAGTACAGCTGAGGGATTTCTTGTCTAATTGCTATTTCAGGTATGTATATTTTCCCACTAAATCCTGGAATCTCTTTGGAGAAATCCATAACTTACAAAAACTACTTCCATAGATTATCGTTAAGATTGGAAAAGTGAAAGTAAAACCACAATCAAATTACTTTTTATGTTCCAATGTTTTTCAAATCTTGTATGAATAAATTTTTAGTAATGTTGAATTTTGTTAGTATAATAGATTTCAATACTTTTTGGAAGATGACAATTTTTACTAAAAATTATCTGATGTTGGTTATTCATCTCTTGTTGTAACCAATGCTAATGACTTAATGTGAAATACATAGGCTTCTGGATTCTCACTGGAATATAACTGTTATTTAATAGTAATTTAATATTCTGCTATTAATAAGATTGAATTAAATGTAAGCAGCATTACCTACCAGTTTCTGATGGAGAAAATACAAAAAAAAAAATTAATGTTGCCAACTTTAATTTAGCTAAAGCAACTAAAGATTTGTGCTTCCATTTAGAATAATCAACAAATACCATTTTTGTTGGCTGCTATTGGCTGTCCCAAACATGCCTTAAATATTGTCAGCTTCTATAAAAAAAAAAAAAAATCCTTTCCCGGCTTTCCTGTTCTTTCTAATCTTTTAAACTGATTTTAAAATGTTTATCAAGCAGCAATGGAATAAGACTCTCACACAATCTATTACTTTTAGATTCCTTTCTTACCTACAAATTTGGTCGCATAGGTTTTTGATTTTATTTTGTAGACCTTCACTTTCTTGTTAGTGAACTGATTTTTAAGACTGATTTTTTTTTTTTTTTTTTTTTTTTTTTTCTCTCTCTCTCTCTCTCTCTCTCCACTTGATGCTCTTGTACCAAATTTGTGAAAGCAGCTGTTAACTTTTTCATTCTCTATAATGTGCCATAAATATCAGTTTTTAAAAATGGAACTCTCATTCAAAATGCAAAAAATTATGCTTTGGATATCTTCTGTTTGGATTTTTACCAAAACCCACAACTTGTCTTTTTGGACAACTTAAAATGAAATATATACATACCATACACACACCTTTTTATCTTAGTAAATCTCTAAAATGAAATTAGATTGTCTTTTCTAAGTTTATTCTTTTTGTTGCCTGTATTTACACTGACATTTGACTAATGCTTAAAGAAAGTGATTTAAGTTTAATTTCTTCAGGAATACTTGATATATTCTCAGATGAACATTTGAACTGCTTGAATTTTTCTTTTTGATAGTCTGTTTGAATCACAAATTATTGAACATCTTAATTTTCTGTTCAGTATGAACGTTTTTCATAGTCATGTACATAAATTAACCTGATGCTTGTAATCATCAAACTGATTTTTTTTTTTTTTTTTTTCCCTCAATGGATTGAGTTCAAGTATAACACAATTCATTTTATTTTTACTTTGTTTTAATACTCTTTCAATTTAAGGTCTTAAGCCCCTTAAAGATGCAAACCTAAAATTGCATTACTCTTTAGTGCAAGAGTCTGCATGTATTAAATGATCAACTATTGATTCTGCAGTAGACTTAGGTGACCCCCCCTCTCTCTCTCTCTCTCTCACACACACACACACACACACACACACACACACACAGTAATTTTTATTACTTCCTAATGTTGTCCTGAAAATTTTAAGGGATTGGGGAAAAAAAAAAAATAAATTAATGATGCTGAAATGCTTCAATCTTATGGAAAATTTCCTGTCAGTACTGTCCAAATGGCTAGGTTTGTACATAGAGAACAAAACTTGAAACATAACAGTACTTATTAAAAGAAATGTTGCTGCTTGATTCTTTAAAATGCTCTATAATCTTGTGAACAGAAGTTGTTGAATTGTAATTCAACTAAGTAATTTGATTAGGTTACTACTTTTAACCTAGATTTTATAATTCAAAATAGAGCAATAATCATTAAATTGCTGTATTCATTTTGTTTAAGTTTAAATTAGATATGCTAAATGAATATTACAGGTATGTAACATAAATTTCTGTATATCAAAAGAATTAATATTTTTATAATACTTTACCAGGAGCTAAAAATTTTGATTTTGTAGTTACTATAATTAGAACTTGAAAACTTGTTTCACCTTCATACTTAAATTTAAATGAACATTTTCATTTGTCTGTGGAGACACTTGGTTAAGATTTTCCTCATGGGTTTCGTACCTCTAAATAATGAAAGTAATTATGGATTAGTGTAATTTTTACTTAGTCATTGTATGTATTTTATTTGATTACAAATTAGTTGAGTATAATTCAATAACTTGAAAAACACTTGCCAGCTTTAGTTTTCTTCAAATACAGCTAATATTAAATCTCCTGGATATTCAGGTGCACTGCCATTGCAAAAACTAACTGCACTTATTAAACTAGCACTTTGTGGCTGATCAGTCTGCTTTTCTACTCTTGCAGACCCCCAAAGTTTCTTGTTGAAATTGCTTGCTAAATGTTTGTAGATAATTTATTTTGTATTGAAGCCACATGTGAAATTCCAATATAAAACTACATTGTTCCAAGAGAAAATGTGTGTGTCTGTGTGCGCGTGTGAGAGATATACACACCATTGTGTAACTTTGAATATCAGTTGTCCTATTTGAAATAAGACCAGTATTTTCACCCCTTTTCACTTGCTGCATTTCAGCAGGTTGGCTCTTGGGTTTCCTCCATGTGTTGATCTGGTAATTTTTTTTTTTTTTTTTTTTTTTTTTTTTCCAATCTTATCTTGGTTTTTGCGTATTCAGTTGACAAGAATTTGTCTGGTACAAAAAAACAAAAACTGACATGCACTTGAGGAAAGCTATAGAGCCTTTCAATTAAAATGTAATTAAAACAACAAAGGACAGGATACTAGTTTTGAATGATGCTTTTGACATACAATTTGCTTAGTTTATATTTTGTTTATAAGTTTGAAATGGTTTTCTCTCTTTCTATAATGAATACATTGAAATTTTGTCATAAAACTTGTTCCCACTATTTATTTTTCAAAAAAAAAAAAAAAAAAGGTTCCATCATGCAGATGAAATAGTATTTTTTTGGGTTTCTAAAATTCCCCAATGATGCTTTATCTGCTTCTGTTTTGCCAAGAATTTTCCAAAATGTTTTCTCTGGATGTTCCTTTCCCATAATTCTTTATCTTTGTCTATGATAATCTCACCTACTACTGGTGCTTTCTGTATTGGTGTAGGAATATGTGGTGCTTGACTAGTATTTTGCTTATTTCTCAATTTCCTATATTATTCCCAATGGAGCACTGCTTAGATCTTGTGCAATGGCAACATATTTTTTTATTGGTTTATTTTATTTACAGTAAACTTGTGTAATAGAAAATTTTGGGAAAAACTTGCTTTTACTGCACTTTTTATATTTTTCATTTTTTAAGATGTTTGTAATCATCTCGATTGAATTCCTTCCTCCATATTCTCTTGATATTTAGGTCCTTAATTTAAGATCCTTGTACAGGATTTGTATTAATTTTGTGGGATGGAGAGGTTTTCTATTTCTTGTTTCAGTCTTTGCCAGCTGACCTCCAAGATGTGACTTATCCTAAAAGTTTGCCTACCTGTCCACTTTTACACCACAACTTATATAGGTAGGTTTTATGTTCCACTGCATGTTCCACTCATGGTTCTCTCTAACCACTTAACTACATACTAATGAGAAAGAAAAAAAATTGTGCAAAATTTTGTACATAATCTTCCCACTTCCTCATCTATTTTTCTTTTGGATGAAATTCATTTTCAAGTCCCATTTTCATATTTATGCCGATAACTTATTGAGCTGATTTGGGGGTTTGTATTGAATTCTAGCAATTCTTTAATCTAGGCCATGTTTTTTTTTTTTAATTTTATAATAGGCTTGTTGCTTAGAATCTTCTGCACACTTTATGCATGTTTTGAGCTCCTAGAGCTGAAACTCTATTTGTGGGAGGGACGTTGAAATTCTTTATTTGATAGTTTCCGGTATTTTTCACCTAATGAATGAATTAAGTTGAATGTTGACAAGACTGTTGCAGAATTAGATCTTGTTTCAGAAGGTTGATGTTTTCTTCTATGAACTTTGATAATGGTTGTACATACAATTTGTGCATATCCTGAAAAGACAATGGATTAGATTTGAAACTGTGTTTCAATATATTTGATAATATCCCCCCACCTCCTGCTCTTGAATCAAACATGATGGATCCATGTAGATTTTTCATTTTTTTCTTTTTGCCAAAGATATATACAAGTCTGTCTGAATTTTTTTTTTATATCCTCAGTGATGTCAGTGAATTGATGACAGCTAGATGAATCTGAAAACTGAAACCTGATCTTTCATACTGATTGTATCTGTACTTAAAGAATGCTTTTGTGAAATATTGAAACACATATATTTTAGTTTGGTTTAATTTCTAAAGGTTACTTTGATTTTGTAAGCTATAAAACTTGAAATTTCTATGCTTGAAAAATGAGGCTGTAAATAGCTATTGTATTCGTCTTTACCCCTCTTTTAATACTTTTGAACAAATGCCAACTTTGCATGTAGTCAAAACCATAATCAGATGTTTTAAGCATTAGTAAAGTGACCTGCTGTTGACTATCAATTTTTCTTTTAATGTTATTGAATATTATGCCTTGAAATGAATAGAATGTACAATTATAATACTGCAATACATTAAAATCAGCATTCTGTTAATGTGGCTCATTGTAGTTTAAATAAAATCTTTTCTTATAAAAAAAAATGCTGTACTGTTAATGCATTTTAAGTGCAGCATGTTCTTGTAAAAACAAAACACTTATCCATATTTTACTTTTGAATCTTTTCAGTATTGATAGTTTAACAGGCTCATGAATAGTGATTTCCAGATGAATTCATACTTTTTTGAATTTTACTTTTAAAAAAAAAATAAAACACTGTTCATATACATTAGTTGATTGGACATATTCCATTTTTGTGCTGGGTCTTAATTTTAAAAAAATTGTTAAAATTACTTTTTTTTTTTTTTTTTTTTTTTTTTTTTTTTCTCAGAAATATTGTATAAACATATAATTGAATGATTAAATATATTGAAATAGTTTAGGACATGACAAGGTTTATTTATATTTTTTTTGAGGGGGGTGGTTTCTTTCAATTACATTTTTTTTTCTGTTACATACTTTAACAAAATACTTGATTTTTTATATATATATATATATATATATATATATATATATATATATATATATATATTATGAGTAGATGATAGGTTATTTCTCAAATATTCAGTTTTTATTTCAAAACTTATCAATTTTGCCCAACAAAATGATCTTCAATTAGACTAATCAGTTGGACACTTCATAAATTATATTTTTATTGCAATGCATGTCATATTTGAATATCTATCAAAATCCTTATATTTTGTATTGTATATAACTTGAGACATGCACTATGAATTTTGAATTATAGCACATTTTCCTGAGAACATGTTTGAGGTATTGTTGGGGAAGTTCTTTTCATTTATCTACTTATGTTTTATTTGTGATTCAACACATGGCTTGAGAGCTAATTTTTTTTTATTTTTTTTTTTTATGGACTTTGAACAAATGTGTAGTGAGCTTATCTGATGTTTCATGTAGGTAATAATAGGCCATTGAAATAAGATTTAGATATGACAATTTGATAAATTTAAAAAAAATTTTTTACTTGCAATTTGATATTTGGACTGAAATGACATTTGACAACATTACCTTTTGCCTCTTGAATCAAACATGTCTTACATTATGTACAGAATATTGCGTACGGAACTTTCACAATGTTGGCTACTTTTTTCTTTTTTTTTTTCCCCCCACCCTTCTTGTAATGTTGAACTTGTAATTGTTTTTCTGTGGGGAAGCTCTTGACTAATCTAGAAATAGCTGTATAAGAGTCTGTATTTGTGATTGATTTTTTTTCCTCCAATTGAATATATTAACTTATTCAACCTCTGGACATTTTTATTTAATTTTTTTTATTTACTGCCAGCTCTAACTTTTTTTTTTTTTTTTTTTTTTTTGAATACTTTGTATACTGTGGTTCTGTATTCAATAAATGTCTCTTTAATGAACCTTTCTGTTAAAAAAAAATTGATTTAGCTAGAAATCCTGGAATTCAGGAATTCAGTTTTTCCCTCCACAAAATTTAATGGATTTTATGTTGACCTGGATTTTTCCTCCTTCCTGAGTTTTTTTTTTTTTTTTTTTTTTCTTGGTCAGATTTATTTTTTGCAGAGGTTTTTGATTTAATTTTTATAATGCAATGTTATGAAAATTTAGTTTGATGCATCAGTAAATAATTACATCACTGAATTAGCAACTATTTATTTTGGCTTAAGTTTTAGTCAGGTTCATGACTTAGATTTTAGTTTTATCTAGAATGTTGTTTTCAAGTTTGAAATATGGATTTAGTTGGTAAGTAATGCTATTATTTTTCTGTTTTAATTTTTCTTTGCTTTGAAAATGGTTAAATTTAAATCTGATATAACAAATCTAAGCTTCAATAAATTGCATTAGTTTAATCTTAACATTTTCTTTTAAATTTTGACATGAACTAAAACTTTTTATTTTTACTTTTTTTCTTAAACTCCAGGTTTTAGCATCATATTTAATTACTCGGTGACAGTTCTGATTAAAAGGCAATAATTTGACTGGAACAATTTCAAAAAGGTAAACTTTTTTCTTTTTCTTGTGTATATTTCTAATTCTGAAAAATTTGAATAATTCAGACTATATTTTATTTTTTTATTTTACTTTTTTTTATTTTTTACTTCTTTAGATTTCTGCTGTTAGTTGTAGAAGTCATCAGAGCATACAGCTCGTCTCTTGTTTTGGGGGCTGCACTGATCTTCACATTGGCAGATATTAAGTGCACACTCAAGGAATGGCACCTCATAACAGCCTGAACTGTTGCTGTTGGAAAAGTTTAGACACAAGATTAAACTTTTGTGCATGAACTTTTAATAAAGCCTGTTCCCTGTAATATAAAAAGCAGATTTGGTAAGTTGTAATGGATTTTCTTTCAAATTTTGCTCTCAAAGATGAACTTACTGAAAGCTAAAGAGTATTGTGTAAGTTTTTTTATTTAAAAAAAAAAAACAAAAAAAACAAAGGCTTGATAATGCTGTTATATTTAAAAAAATTTTTTAAAAACATTTAATAAAATGCAAAGTTCCAATTAAAACTAAAGTTTATGATGCAAGATCAGATATAAATGTTTAAATTTTTTGGTGTGATCTGATTTATTTCTTATAGATTACATTTTCTGTATTCATGTTTCTGTATGCAAATTTTTTGACTGCTAAATCAAAATAACTTTTTTTTTTTTTTTTGTACTGAATAAAATGCTGAAATTATAGATATTGGTAGTAATATTGCAGACAATTTTAGGCCTTGTTAATTTCTTTGATTGAAAATAAAATTATTTTGTATTGTTTGATTTGTGCAAAAACATAATTTGAAGTGTTTGATTTATTTTAGACAAAAAAAAAAAACAAAACAAATTGCCATAGCACTTGTTTCAGCAGCTTTGTAAATTTATTTTTTCTTATTTCCACACACTGATACATTCTGTATTTTCTATAAATCTCAGATCCTGAAGAATCAAAGGAACCAAGATGGAGTTACTGGAGGATTGAAGCTCAGATCTTTTTTTTTTTTTTAAATATATTTTTATATTTTTTTACAGAAATAAAGTCTTACTTTTAACTTTATTCTTAATTTAATCATTTCTTCCTTCATAGACAGCAAGAGTTTTTTTTTTTTTTTTTTAATTACATAAGGCTTTGAGATTTGGTTCTAAAATTAATGCCATTGAAACTGTCCATGGGAAAATGACAAAGCTGATCTTGTAGGATTCTTGAATTTTTTTTTTTTTTTTTTTTTTTTTTTTTTTTTTTTTTTTTTTTTTTTTTTTTGTATGCTCAAAATTCCCTTGTACTATTTTGGCTTAACTGAAGACTTCTGGTTTAATGGAAAGACACAGGTTGTCAGATTTTTATTAGATAATTTTTTTTTTTTTATTGGTAGAGATAGATACTGTGAAAAGCCTTGTTATCTATACATAGTCCAGTAAATCTGCAGCATGACATTAATAGTTTCACTACAAAGATTGAATAATTTTGTGTAAAATGATTTTCCTCCTTAGATAACATTGTATGCATACATGAACTTGTAAAACTTTATATTTTACTGAATATGTATGTTTTTAGCTGCAGAAAATTTAATTTTTTTTGCTCATATAACATAAGCCAAATCTAGATAAAATAGATTTGGTGTTTTAAGAGTTTATTGAATTTAGTTGATTTGTAATGTGTAGTGTTGAGTATGAATTGAGGATAAAAGTATAGTCTTTTACTTTGTATCTGAATACAATGTTATGACTTGAAACAGGATACAAAAAACCTAATTTCTTTTATATATGTGGTGAGTTTATAACAATGAATAACAGAAAACTGATCAAGGATTTTGTTAGAAAAGCTCATGCTCGGTGATTGGGACAAAATGTGGGCACCACATATTGTCTGCAAAATGTATCCGGAGCACTTACACCAGTGGATTAGGGGTACTTGAACATCACTCAAGTTTGGTATTTCAAGGATTTGACACAAGCTACAAAATCACATCATCTGTTACTCTTGCTTAATTGACAAAAAAAGAAAATGTGAATTGTTCTTTCAATTATCACACTTGTACCACACTCTGATGAAATCCTGATTCCTGTTCTCAAAGGCTTTATGCTCAGTAACATTGTAGAATCAAGCCATGATGTTGAAAGATTCCATTAACATGGGCAAAAATGACAATTTTGATGGATTATCACCCTAACTGATACTGTCTGATCAAGAGCAGAGCAGCTTAATTGGTGATTTGACTCAGCGTCAAGACTGAAGGAGAAAAAACTTAAAGAACAAAAGTTACATTTTATCACAACAGATGCTGAATCTGTATCAGACTTCAATCAAACCAACCAACTTGTATATTGTATGATGTCAAAGCAGTTTTGCTGCATCTTGGTATTCAGGACTGATGCAAGTTCATGGAGACTGCTTAATCATTGATAGCTCAAATTGTAGTCTAAAATTTATTTTGCTTTGCAACAATATATATGTATCGATACCACTTGGATACTCCACAACACAGAAAAAAAAAAAAGCATGGACTCATTAAGGAGGTAATGGAAAGAATAAATTACTTTCATAACTAGTGATTTGTGTTTACCTGAAAATGGTTAACATTTATTTGGGCAGCAATCAGTCTACACAAAGTTTCCAGGTGCCTTTTGTTTATGGGACAGAGCCAGAGATCAACACTGGGATAGCAAATGGGTGATCTGTGAGAAAAATGCTAGTCCCCACATAATCATCTGACTTCCTCTCCATATCAAATTAAGAATCATGAAGTAATTTGTGAAAGCGCTTGACAAAGAAGGCCAATGTTTTCAGTACATTAGCAATGCATTTCCTGGTCCTAGCATTGAAAAATTGAAACAAGGTATTTTTGATGGACCTGGCATTTGAAAACTCATCAAAGATGGCACTTTGTCAACTCTATTGATGTTACTAAATCAAATGCCTGGATTTCATTTGTTGCTGTAGCAAAATAAAAAAAACACTTGGTAATCCACAGGACAGATTACTATAGAGAACTAGTCTGCAGGATGTTAGCAAACTATTGGGAGCTTTGTGCTAACATGAGTATCTAACTGCATTTCCTGCATAGTCATTTATATAGTTTCCAGAAAACTGACAATAGAAGTGATGAACATGAACATTTTCATCAGGCTAAGTTATGGAGGGCAGATCAAGGGAGATGATATAAAAGAATGTTAGATCACTGCTGGAGCCTGAAGAGACCTATAGAAAATTAGTGTTACAAATTTTTAATTATTTTAAGTATCAAATTTATAAGGTGCAAAAATTGACAAAACAATGATCTCTGCCTAAGTTGTTCCAGAAAGAAGTTTCAAAAAAAGGAAAAAGCCCCTGTAAAAAGTAAAGAAAAACCTAATTAAGTAAAAATGAACTCCTTTCATGTTTTTAATGTTATCACTATTTTAAAGATAGAAACCACATGCACACACACTGCAGTTAAAATTGAAGTTTTGGTTAGGAAGGGAAAGGTTTTGAGACTTTGGTGGTGGTGGTGGGGGGTGGGGTTATATATAAAAAAATAATAATAAAAAAATATATAATATAAAGGGTGGAAAAGAAATGGCAGTCTTAAACTTATTTTGAGATGTTCTATTTAGTTTTCTCAAAAAAAAAAAATAAATTGGATTTTGTAAAAGGAAAGCACTTAATTTTGTAGAATAGATTTTGGAATATTTTATTAAATTAATGGTTTTTATAACTACTTCCTATCTATTTGCTGATAGCGTGATCGTATTTCAGAGCTAAATTGTTTGTATTTTAAGCATTTGTTTGGTGGTATATTTCAAATGGGGAATGTCATGAGGATGATTTTAAGGAAGCAGTGCTTTAAGCAGAAAGTGCCATTGAAATAGTATAGGTGCGTGTGGTGCTTGCTTGCACACACACACACACATATATATATATATATATATATATATATATATATATATATATTTATTTTAATTCAATGATAGATATTCAAGAAAATTAAAGGGAACTTGTGGGAGTGGCTGTAATGTGGCTTCCCAGTTTCTATAAATACTTTCATGGTAATTCTGAACTTTGCTCTATGGTACCTAAACTTTACAAACTTAAGTGCAGTACCAAATTGGCAACAAGGTCCCATTAATTTACAGTTGAAATGGCTAGATGTAATCATTCTTTGTTAGCAGTTCTCACCTGTGGAACTATTCCAGCTTTTGGTTTTCCAGCCAAATTTGTTCAAAATTTTAAATGCAATCTTAATTGTTATCTAGTGTGTTAATTCCTCTTTTATTGTTCTTGCTCCTTAGTTTTTATTTGTCTTATTCTTCCACACTTAGTAAGCCCTTGTGTCTTATTGGCCTTATAGACTTGCTTAGGGTGAAATGAAAAAAAAAAAGTGGACATTGGTCTGGTATTGCTATACTATCAATTTCTAGGTATCTATGAATAAGCTGACATTAATGTCTGATGTACAGGGTGAGGCAAAAGTTGTAAACAATAGGAATAAAGGTATTGAAAGTATAATTACACATGAAAATTTAGTTATTGAATTATGTGCTGTTTAAAATGTCCTCTTTCAAAACACTTCTGTGCCTGCATGATTCATTAACATGTTGGAGAGTTCCCTCTGTCAATTTACTGTGTTCATATTCAGTTGTTCTATATCTCTTGGGCACATTTTGATAAACAACTGATTTCAAAGGTTCCAACAAAAGAAAATATCAAAACAGATTAGACATTTAAAAGATGATTGATTGATTGATTAATCAGTCAACCCCTATTGTGTGCAACTTTTGCCTCATCTTGTATATGAATTGATTGAAACAAGATAGTTATCAATATTTACAAATGAAATTTTTTTTTTTTTTTTTTTTTCCTCTTTCAACATAATTTTATTGCTTCCTCAGAGGGAGGAATCTTAGTCAAATTGCATGTAATTGGGTGTACATTAAATGGCACAGGCATATATGAAAGCCAATCATGTGATCCAATGATGGTTGCATACACAAGAAACATGCAGGCAAAGTGGGGTAAATGGAGGATGTAATAATTATTTTGTAACAAAGATTAGGGAACTGGAACAAGAAGTCTATACATACCTAGGAGTCAGTAAATAAAATGGAATATAACCTACCCAAATGAAGGAGATAGTAAGAAAAAAATACTACAGGCATCTGTCTAGTGAGTTGAATTCACAAAACAATATCAGCCATAAACACTTTGGCTGTCTCTGTGGTGCAATACATTTTCAACATCCTTAATTAGACCATAGTTGACATTAAGCAGATGGGTGTCGATGAGAAAGCTTCTTATTTGATACTAAATGCATCATCATCATAAGGCTGATGTTTTGTATGTATCCATATCTGAAGGGGGCAGAGGATTAGTTCCTCTAGAACTGTCTTACAAAACGGTTCAAAAATTGTTCTTGAAAGATAACCTGGAAACTGCAGAAGACTCTATCTGCATCAAAGAACATGAAAGAAATAAGCTTTATTCAATAAGCCAAGAAGAAATTCAAAACAAATTTCAAGTGGGTGAAGGAGTGCAAGTAAACAATAATACACTTAATGCAGCGGCAAAAACATAAACACGATGTACCAAATGTAAAAAATAAGCTAAGCCTGTCGGTAGCAAACAAGGTGATGTAAACAAACCCTGTACTCATCAGTGGTTACATATTTCAGGGTTAAAAGCTTAAACAAAAGCTGCACAGGGCCAATGCTTGCTAACTAGAAATTATTTAGCACACATACTGAAAAATTATGTTGACCTTAAATGCAGAAGCAATTGAACATCTTGTATCAAGTTGCACAGTGTTCAGCACTCAGTGGATAATATGACTCAGCATGATAGTGGGCCAATATTTGCTATTTGCACTGGAAAATATGTCACTTTTAAGGGAAGAAAACTGCAAGAATTAGTATGAACACTACCCAAACCGGTTACAGACATAGGATCTGTGACAATTTTATGGGACTTTACACACACAGAACAATCAAAGTTAATCACCTAGACATTGTGATCAAAGAATAGAATGTGCATTCTTATATGTCAGTCCCTGCAGACTACTTCGGAAAAACTATCAAAATACAAGGTTCTTGAAGTGGAAATCTCAAATGTGGCACAAGGACATCAATAATTCCAGTTGGAGCCCTCGGATTGACTGGAAAAGGTTTCAATAAATTCATTGAAGGAATCCCTGGTAGCCCATGTCTTAAAGAAATACAAAAAATGTATTCACAAGTACAGCACACGCCTTACAAAGCTTTATCTCTAAAGTGTGTGTGCGTTTGTGTTATAAAAATGATCAGTGGAAAATGTCATGAGGCCAATTCTGACCATTCTCTGTTTGGGAACACTTGTTTTTTAGTCATCCAACTTTTAAGTTGTCATGAACTAAAAAAAAAAAAAAAAAAATAAATATATGCCTAGTTAAATTTTGGTAACTGAAAGATATCCTGAATTTAATTTTTAAAATGAATAAATTTTACATATTGAAGTTTTGTTTGTTGCTGTTTTTCTCTGTTCTCCAAGAACATTGGTATTGGTCAGTTTGAGTCAAAGGTCAGTTTAGTTGGGAAATCATATTTGTTGCCAGTGGCAGCATAGTTCAGAGCTGGCAACACTAGCCTGAGCTGTTTCCATTTGTGGGTATGGTGACCTATTGAAATTATTTAATTTATTTTTATTTTTTGTGGTGACTTATTGACTATTTAATAGACCTGTCATAAAAGATTTTCTGACCCAAAGTTTTTTTTGTTAAACAGGACACTCTTCCCCCAATTACAGATTAATATTGCTCTGAATTAT
>CAHIKZ030001856.1:0-125000 GCA_903632075.3 Acanthosepion pharaonis
TATCTTGAAATATTTTGCAATTCATATAAAATATTTAATATTATTTGCAGGCATGGTAAATATTTTAAAATTAATACATAAATTTTATATTAAATAACTATTATATTGAATTAATAATTTATTAACACACCTAAATATCTAATACAATATTTTTCAGGAAGTTTTGCTACATGTATCCATTACACACGTCATCACTTTGATCTAAATCGAATTCCACCACTCACCAAAATGCCAGAGTGTAACCAACAATATCTTATTTAACACACTGACAGTGCCCATTTCTTGATAATAATTTGCTGGTCAAAAATCATGAACGTTGGAAAAATACAATGAAATGATATGAAACATATAGATCTTGTCATTTGAATTTAACAAAACTTATTTAGATGAATACTTCTTGCTAAAATACGTGGGTGGGAGACTGAAATGTTCATAGGATGGCTATGAAAGGGTGATGCTAAAGCTGAGAAATCTTGCTTGCGTTTATTTCAGCTCTTGTTATTAATGTGCATTATTTCTTTCCCGTTAACTGACATCTGACCGAATGTAAGTAATAAGTTAAAAGTGTGCAAAATTGAGCATTGGGTGTCATCAAGTACCAGCAGAAAAAAGGGTTTAGTCCCTAAAGACAATCATGCTGACATGGTTGGTACATTATGGGATGGCACCCCAGCTATATCAACAGTTCAAAATTGTGAAGTTGAATTTAGGTTGAGAAGGGGGAGTTTTGAAGATGACCTAAACTCAGTCTGCCAACACCAGAGAAAACTTTGTGCTCACCACATAATGAATGATGACAAGCGATTAACTATAAATCAAATAACTAATGCTATTAAAATAGCATATTCTGTGAGACATTGAGAATATTCTGCATAATAAACTTGGCATGGTGAAGCTTTCTGCTCGTTGGGTTTCACGTTTTCTAACACGTGATCAAAAGCGCACAGGCTGATGACATTTGACATTATTTGAGGAAGATCCAGTTGATCTCCTTGAAGGTTTCCTAATCAAATTGTTGGGTTCATCATTTTGAGACAAAGAAACAATTCATGCAGTGGAAACAGTCCTCCTCACTTTCTAAAGAATGCAAAGATCGTTTCATCTGCAGGGAAGGTGATGGCTTCAGTTCTCAAAGACAGTGTTTTTATTGAATATCGTCAAAAAGACCACACCATCAATGGAGAGTACTATGCCAACTTGCTGAGGCAGTTACGAAAGGCTATTAAAACCAAACGCCAAGGAAAACGGACGAAAGATGTCTTGTTTCATCAGGACATTGCTCCAGCACATAAGTCCTTGGTTTCAATGGCAGCTTTGCGTTACTGTTGCTTTGAATTGGTTGATCACTCTTCCTATTTTCTTGGTTAGACTATCATTTGCGTTCCAACATGAAAAAAACACTTGGTTGGAAACAATTATGACAGTGATGATGAGATCATATCTGCTGTTGCTGACGTTTTAGACATTCTTCTTTGAACAGACAGATTCTACAATAATGATTCCGCAAGATTTCCACATAAATTACAACAGTTATTAAGAGCAGAACTTCACCATTACGCAGAGCAAGTTTTCATCATGTCTAGACCTAGAAAAGTCATTAGAATGCAGAACATTGGACGGCCGTTTCGTCCTTCTTTTGGGACTCATCGGCAGTGCGTATCCAATACCGAAAATCAAACCCGGATCATTACAATACAACACATGCATCATAACATTGGGCCAGCGGGCTTCGGTAACGAAGAGGGAGTAAATAACTAGACACTCACGCATATATATATATGTTTAATAAACCAATAAACGCTTTATAACCACACACACACACACACACACACACACACACACACACACACACACACACACGTGTGTGTGTGTTTAATAAATCAATAAATGCTTAGTATACTTATAACATTGAATGCCAGGGTTTCAGTGCCAGATGATCGAGAAATCTATTGAAAACACGAGAGACGATTCCACATTAATGACTCCGCAACATTTCTATATAAATTACAACAGTTATTAAGAGCAGAACTGCACCATTACGAAGAACAAAAAGCTAAAAGTTTCCGTTTTTCCATCTAGTTACCAGTACTGATAAAAAATTCTTGCCAGCTAAAAACATGCTGCCCCGTAAAAATGTACACCTCCACAGGTGATACACTTTTTAGCATCAGCATTTCTAAGACACCTTACTTATAGCTTAAACGTATTCATACCTACTATTTGGTCTCCGTAAACGTTCAACAAGTATCGATGAAAAATAATGGGTACATTTTTTTCCGCGTTGTAGAATTCAGTGACACACCACTGCTTTGTATGCGCTTTCATGTCAAACGTCATTTTGACAGATTTCCGCTTAGCTGCCATCTTCAGCAAGGGAAACAATAAAATTATGGATAATTGGCAGAATAGATAAACTTTTGCTGTTATGCCAGCAGCATGTGCCACTAATGTCATGGGTCAACATAATAAATGAAGATGAATTACGTTCGAATTGACCCACGTGTCAGTGTGCGTATGTCATTGTAACTTTTATTACAATATATTGTTATAATTGTTCTATTTTATTAGTGGTCATTGTTGGTAATCTCTTCTTGTGTTTAAAATGATCTCCGGCAGGAACGAATTTTCTATCTGTCACATAACTTTAATTAAGCTTTTTTTACAATAAGGTTCATAGACAAGGCCCTAGGCCACTCGAGGTAGAGGGTTACGTTAGAAGGCAATTAATGCGGATAGAAGAGGAAGATAACCCTGGCCATGAAGAGGTTAACATTGTTGTGATTGGGGGAAACATCCTTTTGGGAGTCGGTTCCACAGAACAGTGGTGCACGGAAAGAAGCCGTTCGAGTGGAACTTATTTCTCACTGATGGAATACAGAGGTAATATAGGTGGATTGCTACAATGTAAGTGGCATGACGTGTCCTTGCCGCGAACGTTTCAACTGGGAATGTCTTTCGTCCGATCACTTTCTGTTGAAATAGCGATAGAGCAGCAAGAGGCTTGCCAATTTCCGACCGTAGGAGAGAAGCTGGAGGGTGAGGCATAATGTTATAATTGTTCTATTTTATTAGTAAGTATTGTTGTTAATCTATTATTGTGTCTAAAAAAGATCCCCGTTAAGAACGAATCTTCTATCCGACATATAACTTTTATTACAGTAGATTGTTATAGTTGTTCTACAGGGTTATTAAACAAAAATGAACCGATTTCAGAACTAATTGCTTCAGTTCTCAAGCATCGTTATGGAATGAGTCAGTGACCATTTGAAGGAGGATTTTTCTAAGTTTTGAATGGCTGCCACAGGAGCGCTGTAGTCGCATCGTATCTCCGGCAACGTCCAGTTATTTGTTTACCCCCGGAATGGTCCTCGCAAAAGGCGTCGTTCTCGAATTCGCGAAAACAAATATGGTTGTCACGGGGCAGCGTGCTTTTGAAGGCAATTCGACATTAATTCACCCTGTCCTAAGAACATTCGACGGTGGTTTAAATTGTTTCAAGAGAATGGGTGTCTATGTAAAAGAAAAAGTCCAGGACGACCACAAGTCTTGGAGGAACAAAGGGCGGGAATCGGTGCTAAGTTTGAGGTGAGACCACGGAAGTTCCTCAAATCGAGCTAGCTTTGAGTTTGCGGTCTCTCAATCCATTATCTGGTGTGTGCTAACGAGACGTTTACATTTGAAACCTTACAGACTACGCCTCGTCCAGGCACTCACCAAGACCTTGCTCTTTGTGCTTGGCCTGCGTAATCCTCAGACCTCAACCTATGTGATTTTTTTGTGGGGATACGTAAAAGATCGCGTTTATATTCTACCACTACCCACTATCCTCGATGACCTTAAACATCGAATAACAACAGCGATCAACTCAATGGATCGTAATATGTTGATACGTGTCTGGGAAAAATTCTCTTATCTCATTGATGTTGCCCGTGATGCAGGCGGTGGCCACATTTGTACGACAGGAAATAAAAGTTGATTGTGAGTAGAAAACTTGTGACTTAGCTGAAGTTTTCTATCGCTTTTCTTTATTAAAATATTGCGTAATGATATAGGTTAATTCTTTTTGAATAACCCTGTATTGTATTATTAGTTATTATTGTTAATCTTTTATTGTACCTAATAAGATCTACAGTAGGGACGAACCTTCTATTCGACACAGTATATTGTTATAATTGTTCTATTTTACAAGTAGTTACTTTTATAAATCTGTTCCTAAGTCTAATTTATTGAATTAAACTTTATCATAGTTACCTATGTATAGGAAAACCAATGTATATATTGTATTTGGTATGATCCATCACTTAAGCATCTCCTAGGAATCTTTGAACATATCTACTATACATATGTAGATATACACCTACATCGATTTTTAACTTTGATTTATGTAAGACAAAGCTTATATGAACTCAATATTACTCAGTTCCACTCAATTCCTCGATGTCATAATTTGAATGAGGTCTAATTATAATTATGCAATTATAAATGATAGAAAAATAACTTATCTCTGTAAATTGACTAAAATAATAAATCGTCTAGCTATTTTTGTGTGTGTATGTGTGTTGAATACTCGACCAGGAGACAGGATTCCCTCAAAGCAATTAAATTTTATTATTATTTTAAAAAGGAAGCATTTTTTGAATTTTTCCTGCTGCAGTAAAATTGTATCAAACCCAATGTGTGGCTTTCATCACTGTGGTATTTCAAATTCACTTGTCTTCAAACTACGTTTAACTTTTCTTAAACACTGTTTTTATTTTCACACGGTGATAAAAGAGATTTCTTTTCCCCTTTTTCCATATTCTTTTGTTTGCATTTCACCTCTTCGCTTTTATAAAAGGCCTACAGTAGAACAGTTTACGCCATAAACTGAAACAGCGTAAAGCGAATAAGTAATTACCATTGATTTCAATAGATAATAATTTTTTTTTCACAAAACATCATTCTTCTATGTGTTCAAAAACAAGACGTGAATGTCAAGTATTTGAAGTTTCTTCTTCTTCTCTGCATATGTTTTGTTTTTCTGCGATTTGGCTTTCTTAACTTCCTGTGTTCTTAATCAGTTTTGTCTTTTTGTTATTTCTCCTAAATCCATTTCCGCCAATTTCTCACTAAATATGTTATGCGTTTTTTTTCCTCTGTCTCTCGTTGTGTTCAATCTGTCCTGTGAGTATCAGATTCTCCAAGCCCCTCTTCTTCATTATGAGCCCCAGAAATCTCAACTGTCTCTTTCTGATGTTAATTATAAGTTTCCATTTTGTTTCCATTTTCTGTAAAACCTCGTCGTTGCTTACATATTCGGAGCATGTTATCCTCAGCATCCTTCTGCAGAAGCACATTTCTGTTGCTTCAAGTCTCTTCTTCATTTTTGAAGAGATTGTTCAGCACTCACTGCCATACAGGAGGACAGATATCACGTAACAGATTGGTACACTTTTTCTTGATTCTAGTGACATTTTTATGTTTGTCAATATTCTGCTTCCTTTTTGGAACGCATCTTTGACTATCAAAATGCGTTTTCAGATTTCAGTGTCCCACTTTCCGTTCTCTGCTAAAACATTTCACAGTTATTTAAACTTCCGCACTTGTTTGATTCTCGTATCTTTCGATTTGTAATTCGCATTTTAGGTTTATCCTCTTGCTAACAACCATATTCTGTCTTATTATGGTTGTTGTTAAATCCTTTCTTCTCATTTACTTTCTGTATGAGTTTTTATAGATTTCTTTCTGTGTCTTCTATTAACACTGTGACATCTGCACATCTTATATTGTTAAAATTTTGGCTGCCAATAATGAATCCCGGTAGGACTTCTTGTTCTCACAGAATCGTTTCGCTGTATCGTTTGAATAAGTCTGGTGAGAAAACACATACTTGTCTTACACCCTTTTCTATTTTTTTAGATGTGCTGAACCCATTTGCAATACTTATGTTGGCAGCTTCCTGTTCATTCGAGCAGAATATAGCACAAGCCTGAATTTAAATGAGGAGTCCCACTCGTAGAGGGGAGGGACTGGTGTCAAAAATTGCTTAAAGTTTATTGGGCATTTTCATGTTGGGATAAGCCAGGTATTAACTTGAATCATTTCCTTTGGGAAAAGTATTGTCTGATCGGTAAGTCTCGTTGGAACTGTGCCGAATAATGAATGCAAACCAGCATAAAAATGCAGGTTTAGTTAGCGTAGAAAGCGTCAAATATGACAGTATTTTCCATTGTGTTGGGATCATAGGATTCATATGATATTTTTCTGCGCTTTTTCGTTTCAAGTTTAACCATAAAAGTTGAAAACCAGTGAGTTTCAATGTAAAGTTGTGTTTATATTATGAATTGTTTTAGTCATATAAAAATAAAGTTTTTTTTTTCAGTTAAAACTTTTACCGCTGAATGTTTTTTTACTACACCCGGAACTATAAACCTGAACAACAGATTCTCAGTGCCATTTGAACATGATCTTTTGTGTTGGTAAATCTTTCGTGTGTTGAGCTTTTTAATATTTTCGCCTTTCGTAACATGAAAAAAGATATCATTTGTTTGATGCGCTCAACCAATTATATGAAACTCACATATCTTTAAAATGTCAAAGAACACCAGATTAACTTCTGCGTTGTTTATTTTCGCTCTTTGATCCTGTGAGCATATGCATAGAATTTTCTCTTCAAAATAAAACACGTGTGCTGAATGATTTTTTTTTTAACCTTTTGCAGATTATTTAAAACTAGAAATTATTTCTAGAGTAGCTTAAAAGCCGCCCTATCGGGTGGCATTTAAGTTAACTCCTGCGGAGGGCTCTTGACTGGGTCTTCATCACAATACATAGGGAGAAGTAGGTGCGTTAGGCAACAATAAACTACAGAAGAACTCAAAATTGATCGTTGCATTTAAGTATTGCATTAATGTTCAAGATTACCTTTTAAAAGTTCAACGATAATTCTTCTGCCGCCACTTAATTTAAAGACAATTTGATGTACGTAGGTCCTTACTTTCCGTACAAACAATTATTTTTTACTTCATTGATAATGTTTAATGGATTTCGCAATTAATTTTGATTATTCCCAAATTTATTTCAAAGTTCTCGTCACAGAAAAATTGTTAAAACAATCAAGTAAAAATTTGTCACAAAAAAACGGAATCAAATATCAAGGACTCAGAAAAACAATCGCAGTAATGAAAATTGGAGAATTTTAAAATTTTAGGATTGAACAGTAATTTTTGGATCATGAGCTATTGACGGAATGTTTTTAAATTGTTTTTATCAGTAGAAGCTAAGATGTCGGCCTGATTCGAAAAATGGTGTCTAAAATTTGTGTTGGGCTACGGCCTCTAGGCGAAAGATTGAAAAAGTTGGGTGACACAGTGAGCAAAAAACACTGACACACTGCAATTATTATTAGATTATATGATTTTTCTTTGAGATACTTTGAGATAAGATACAAATCCACCTAATTAATCCAACATAGGTAAAGAGAGAAGTGGTGTATTCACACATTTTTCACTTTTTTGATTAATTTAATTGTTTTCTACGGTTTATCAACCCTTTGCAGGTTATTTAAAAGGAAAAAATATTTTTAGATTTTAATTTTTTTTTAGATAATAATGGTTTTTTAATAATAATTAAATTTAGGGGAAACTAATGGAATATTCCATAAATTTAGGGAAATGGGTGGATTGATTTACCATTATTTACCAACATGTATTTGCATGTGTCTGAATATAACTAGGCACTGATCGTGAATTGGAACTTCGGTGTTTCAATTAACAATTTCGTAAGCCATTATCAATTAAGATGTTGTCCGAATGGGAAGGTGTTGTTCCTTCCTTCTTACTAACGCAATACGAAGAGAATGGGGATGACCAAACTCGATGTTGCTTAACTTTGGTGATCGTACGGGAACTGTTGCTTCAACGTGATGTGGTCGTAAGTCATGAACGTTGAATCTTTTGCAATGAACATTGATTGTTCCATCTTCCGGTTTCAAGAGAAAATCTTTTTGCATAAAATACATTGCTTATCCTTTTTAATTTGCTTATTTTATGAATGTTTCCGTTACAGTCATTTTTACTTAATAACTAATTGCTTCTTGGTTTGAAAACTGTTCTGTCGTATAGTCATTAGTCTGTTACTTGAATTATTTTTATATTCTCTTAGTAGAAAACGGAAATTAAGTTACAGTGTGTTATAAGATCTTACCCATAATAATAATAATGGACTATTCCATACTTAATAAATACTACGCCTCAGAAGTAGGCAAGGAGGCAGTCGTTCAAATCGATCTAGGTCGACCAGCTGATCGGTTGAATTCTCTGCCTTCCTGCGGGGAGGAACCCAAAGGAGGCTACGCCGAAGGGCGGATTCTCTTTCGGGGAGGTAAACCGATCCTGAACCCGTCTATACGGGTTCAATGGTCATATTTTTGGCCGAGCCCACGGGCTCGGAGATACGACGTTAAACCGGCCTTGTGCCACATGATCCCTTCGTGGTTTTGACTAAATATCGTCAGTAGTTCAAGTCGAGTCAGTAGTTCAAGTCGAGTCAAGAGTCGAGTCAGAGGCAGTACGAAACAGAGTCGCGTTCAGACAATTACTGTAAGACAATGGAATAGTGATATTGGTTGAGACTACATTGTTCTCTCTACTAAACCTGATTGTTCATACTAACACTTCTACTTCTCTGTATATATTCCTGTTTGTAATATATCTGTGTTATTCTATATCCGTGATCAAGTTCTTCTTTATTGGTTGTACCTTAGACTATCACCGTGGTACAAGGAACCGGACCATAACACAGTGTCAACTTAATTTCCTTATACAGAGCGTTTAAAAATGATATCAATTGAGATATCAATATTTGAGTAACTCCATAGTCTAAGCAAATGAAACTAAACAACAAATGTTTCTGTATAAATGAATTATAATTGCTCCTTCGTTTTCCATCATTGCAACTTAGGAAAGCTTTCATAGGGAAAGTTACAATTATCGTGTCGCGGACAGGAAAATAATTTGTATTTTAGTTCAAGTGTAAATAAGTTATTTTATTAACCGTTTATGTTAAAAATGAAAGAAACGCTAAAATCCATCTGTTAGTCTGTTAGTATATATGTTTGTTAATACCTATCTAACATTCCGACAGTGTCACATGGTGTATCCTTTGTTCTTCATCAAACAAATTTTTTTGCTATCATCATAGAAGCATCATTAATAGCATCAGTAATGGTTTATATCCATATACTCTGATCCTTTAAAGAGTGTATAATGTATATTTGTACTAATGTTCATCCAATACAAGGCTCAAAAGGCACCCATGTTTGAGCGTTACTGAATAAGGTGTGTAATATAAACGTAAGAGAAGACAGAATGAAGTGAAAGTTATGACTATAAGAAGGATCGATATTTATTGACTTGAAGTGTTAAGGAAAGCATTCATACTGGAAATGATTTTGACCCATGCCATCGTCTTGTACCCCTTGATCTCTCTGCCGACTTCGTCAATCTAGGTTCTTCTCGACGCTGTAACCGAAACCTCGTTAGCATAAAACCTGGCTGAAGTGGTAGCACCTTGTAGGACAGGATTCATCTTTAACTTGGAAAGGCTCTGACGCAATAATGTACAGCAAAGGCGAAAGCGGAGAACATGGACAAATAGAGCGAGACAATAAGAAAGGTTCTGATCGAACCACATTCACTTCCATCAGCGCACCAGGGACGAATATAGAAATCGGATCCAGTTGTGAAAGAACGGCCGAAATTCAGAGCCGGAAAAGACAGCCTCCAGAAATCAACGGTCAAACATATTGAATGCCTTGGACTAATCTATGATCAAGCGTACCAAATAAAGGTTGTCCTGAATACTCCTGCCCTTCACACCACAAGTCTAATTAAACTCGAGAGGACAGCCTACAATCGGTTGGCTAAGATCTTGGTTAAAATTTTAAACTCTGTGTTTAATATAATTAAAAGGTTGAAAATTATCTATCCCATCACCGCAGCTTTTGTCCTTACGCAGTAATTTGGCCAGACCTCTAGTGAAGCCTGCTTCAACCAATTGTTGTAAATCATTGCCAGTAAAAGAACAAAGTGCCTCGAATATAGTTCGTAGTGTAGACCATCTAATCCTGGAGATTTTTCCCGGCCAACCATCTTCAGCGCTTCCTAGATTTCTGACTCTGTAATGGGACACTTGCACTCAGCTGCTTCAACTTCCTGGGAAAGTCGGCCAAATAATCGTCGAACTGAGCAGTGCTCAGACCGGTCTCCCTGGTGAACAGATCCTGAAAATAGTTACGAAAAGCTTCACATATGTCCGCGTTTGTTGTCACGGACTGCTTATCCGGCAAGGTGACGCACGCAATATGTCAATTGGATGTGTTTATAACTTCCTCTGCATGCAGTTCAGTGGCGACATTCGGCGCTCTGGAAGACATACTTTTTAACCTAGCCTTAGCTACAAGAGCTTGACCCTTCTTGGTAAGCAAGGAAGCCAACGCTGTTCTAGCTAAGGCTACTTCTCCACTATCGCGGGATTTAATCGCTCGATCTACTTTTTCCTCGCATGCCGTTTGCGCTGCTAATCTAACTAGATTGGGTTGCTGACTATAATCAGTAGCAAACGACACATTTTGGATTTTAATTTATCCCACCACATTTTTCCAACTAGAGCCTTGTCAATTCCCAATGTCATAGGGGAACGTTAATTTTAAGGCTCTATGAAGGGAGGTTTGTACAAAAAGTCTGAGCCCCCCCCTGAACAAAATTGATTATATTTTTTTGACATTATCTTCATCAAAGAAAGCGAAAGGTGTAAATGTAGAAAAGCCATTTTCAGCATTGCCCACACTTTCTGTGATCTTTATCCGATTACATTAGTGTTAATATCCTTTTCGCTTTGGGAAAGTTTCTAGGGTCTTCCACATCTTTCCAATTTATTACTTTTAAATTTAACAAGATTTTTAAATCTTTAATATTCCGAGATGTTATCGCTCTTTAGGCTTGTTCTGTTGTCATTCGACACGCGTCTTCCCCGATATTGTGAATTGGTTGGGATTTTATCTTTTTTTCAGATTTATTTGACTCAGCTGATGGGCTGCGCTGATGCTTTTGCTTTTCCGATTTCTTGGGTGAGTATATGTAAAGGTGATAGATTCGGAGTGAATACAAGTGTCATCATTTTGTTTGTGTGTGTATTTTGTAGTAGAAACACTTTTGAAGTTGTTCATTTTGGTTGGGATTTCATGATTTGATCATGGGTGGGTGGAGCCATTGTCTACTTTTTGAGTTCTTGGGAAGTCGGTGCCAAGTAAGAAGGGCCAATTTTTCTCAATGATTTTTCTTGTGATCATTTCGATTTTATAAATTCCTTCAATTGCTCGAGCTTTTCAAATTTCTCAAAACTCGTCTCATACTTGAGTTGTAGTTGTCTAATTTTTCGGAATAGCTCTGGGCAGGAAGAGGAGAGGTGACCAGCCCCTCCACAGTTCTATCAAGTTGGTTTACGGCCGGTCATAATGACCAACATTTTTTGATCTTCTACATCCAGACAGGTGGTGATGGAGATGAAGCCATTGCGATCTAACATTAATCCCAAACTCCATCCTCCGTTTTGGTCGTCGTCGGAAGCATTGGGTATCTGTCCAAATTGGGCCAGTTAAGCAGCCAAATGCTCCCCTAAGATCTGAGTAGAGACATCGAATGCTGACACTCTTGTCCTTCGTCTGCCCACATATTCGGTTCATAATATGAGTTCTTTCGTTATCAGATCTCGACTCGACGTTTCCACACTTTCGGCAGGTGAGGTCAATAGTATGTCCCACATGAAGTAACCCTTGCCTCTTATGAATCTTTGGGGCTTAACCCTCAGGGACGCCAACGACATAATAACGATCTTTTATGGGCGACAAATTTTGCGCAAACGCTTTTGACCACAAAGTGAGACACAATTATTTTTTCAACCTTCTGTAATTTCTCAAGTTCTTCCAAGAGCCTATCTTGTTTGCTAAGATATACTAGCCATGCTGATGGTACACTTCGATGAAAAATACCAGCAAGCGGGAGAATTCACGACCGCTTAATTGTGGTCTTTTTATGTTACTCTCTTTAGATAGGGTAGCAATCTTTTCATCCGAATTTTAGCCTTTTTCGGCCACAATACTTTTCCCATTTCCTTAACTTGGTCATTCAATTTTGTCGTTTCTTTGTTAGTTTCAGTTTTTTGCTCATTGTTATCTGGTGAGTCTTTCTTTTTAGACTCAAAAATGTTTTTTTTACCAACTTCTTTTGTCGACCACTTTGATTTTTTTTTAATTTCTTTTCTATATATTTTTTCTTTCAATGCAAAAAGTGATTTTTTCCTTTTTAAATCATGAATCAAACAGAAAAGAAAACAAAAACTACAAAATACAGATACAAATTAAACAAAATTCCTACGAAGAGAAAAAATGGAAACGAGAACAGAAAAACAGACAAAAAAAAAAAAGGTTCATCGTTAAATGAATAAATGTACTTAAATAAATAAAACAACGTAGAAAAAACAATCAGTAAAAAATAAACCTTAAAAATACAAATGAAAACAAACTTAATTCTTCAAAGAGAAGGAAATATTAAACAATGGTGACGAAACCAATAAAATCAGAATGACAGAGAAAAAACTGGTTTAACGAAAAAAAAGGTTCGTCGTTAAAAGAATAAATCAATGAAGAAAACTTTTGTCTTTTTTAAAAATAAAATAAAACAGCAAATCAAAACAAAATAGTGTGAAAGACACGTATAAAATAAATAAAAATGTGCAAAAAATACAAAAGTAACCCGGAGAAAAATTAATTAAATTACACTAAGAAAAGAGTTTGGTGGTTGGAGTTTACGAATAAAGGTTTGTGGGTTTTTTAAAAAAAAAATAGACGAAGTAACACGTAAAAGATTAAACGAAAAAAATAAGCGATAACTAAATGGAAACGAAAGCTAGACAGGGGTTAAAAAAAAACAGAGTAGGAAAATAAAAGTGACAAACACGATAGAATAAGTAATAGGAAAAAAAAAAGCAATAAGTTTAAACAAAAGATTAGGAAAAACTGCAAAAAGAAATAATGTTAAAAACAAGAAATTTAGCTTATATTGTGTGTTAAAAAATAAAGGAAAAAATAAAATTGAAACAATTTACAGGAAAAAGAAAGTTAAATCTATAAACTAATTAAATTTAAAAAAAAATATGACTTATGAGAGTAAAAAGAAAATTAAAAAAACTCTCACAAAATTAGAAAAAAAATAAAAACGTAAGGAAAATTAAACGCAAACTTAACTTTGTTGGCAAAAATAAAAAAATGCGGCAAAATCATGTCTGGTGGGTGGTGAGACATCAACTGGTTTATTACAAAAGTACTATAGAGGAACGTTCATCAGAAAAATTAGCATGAAGGTATTTATAGAAAAAAAGGCATAGGGATACTACGTTACGGTGGTGGGAACGTGACTGAAGACGAGATACCAGGTCAGAACGAATAACACTGCAGATAATTCTTTGGATATTTTATGAAGAATCTATAAATATATGGCAAGAACACCATACCAGATGTGCCAGCTATATTTAAAGCAAGGAGGAATGGTAGACGCATAAATAAATTAGATTCTGGCGAGAAAAAATGTCTAGCATGACATGCAGACTATTTTCTTCATTTTTATAGTTATCACAACGCTTCGTCATCATAGCCTTTTTTTTTTCGTTTTAACTTACTTCGAGTTAGTAAGGGTTTATTTCTAGACTAAGGCAATAGTTGCGTCTTATTTTGTTTCCTGACTTACCTGTCTGATATCAATCTCTTTTGGTACTGTTCCATGAATATCAAACCGCCATTTTTTCTGACTGAGAATAAAAGAAAAATCAGGAAAAATGTTGTATTGCAAATTCACACACCGACTTACACAAAACCATACATATTTACCTAAATACAGTTACAGGGAAATGATGCCGAAGACAACAGCTTTCATTCAGTCTAACCTATTAATTCGATAATGAAAGCTTCGGTACACCAAATATAGTGGACAATTTTTTTTTAACGAGATAACTCTGATTGTTCAGATGAGCAGTGTTTTAACGATCGTTATTACACTCAAGGCCTATCAGACAGAGAATACAGTTATCTGGTTGACGTCAACAAGAGAAGTGGTATTCCTGAGGCATGGGTAGACACAGCACTTTCTAGATGACATGCTGGGCTTGTAAGTAAAGACAACATTTGTAACATGCGCTAGCTTTCCTTTGAGGGTCAGAGAGAAAGCATGTAGCACATTTCTACACATTATTATCATATTTTCTTTATAGAATATAAAAACTTCATTTAAGTTCTTCCGACTTACCCCTAACCGTCTTCATTTATTATTATTATTATTATTATTATCATTATTATTATTATTGTTCTTGTTGTTGTTGCTGTTGTTGCTGTTGGTTAAATGTCTATACCGACGGCAGATTTTATCAAAGTCACCAAACATATATTTGATGACCCAGCATCAGTATGGTTAGTTGTATTCTCACTGTAAGCTCGATTTCTGTGGTCTTGTACAAGATAGCTAATATCAATACATGTGCTGTTTACGGTGTTCAGTAAACCCATTTCGTAGACCGGTTTAATGTGTTCTCTTTTCACTGGTTGCTCGTCTATAATGGACCTTTTCCAGAAAAAAAAACTAAATTTAGTAAACGCACAGATATAAATAATGTACACACATTATTGCCAAGATAAAATAGTACGAGATAAAATCACTCAGAATTTTTGTATATATTTTGTTTGCAATTTTGAATATTGTCAAAACAAGATAACTAGAATTACCTCCCTTGAATATATGGCTTATTTATATATTTATTTGAAGAATAAATGTATCAAAAGAATAAGAACGTAAAATATGTCGTCATTCTCATGGTATCTTTACCATTGATTTTAAGATTTAAAAAAATAAGTTACAAGATATATATATATATATTAAGAAATGGACAAGGTCCGACAATTTATTTATTAAAGACATATTTTTATGTTTAACGTTGTTATTTTATAGATACAAGTATTTAAGCAATATATTAAGAAATTTGCTTAAATACTTGTATCTATAAAATAACAACGTTAAACATAAAAATATGTCTTTAATAAATAAATTGTCGGACCTTGTCCATTTCTTAATATATGACGTCATTTGTTTACTTATTTCGATACGCATTTAAAATGGATTATGAATGTACGAGATTCATGGAAAGTTGGAGTTTATAAGCAGTAAATTCGACCTTGTCTATCGATTGGTTCTTTGTAGCTCAAGCGGTAAGGCACGTCAGCGTATATGACGGTTCCGTATAGGATGCAGGTTCGAATCCTGTCAAAGAACGAAAATTTTCTATGAAAATTTCTCGGACATTCAGGCCGGTAAATGTTATTTAATACTGTTTATCATAAACAGAGCATTTGCTTAAATACTTGTATCTATAAAATAACAACGTTAAACATAAAAATATGTCTTTAATAAATATATATATATCAACTTAGCTCATTTCATAATTTTACGTTAAGATACGCTTCGGGCAGATAAGGGGGATCGTGGGAAATTTGTTGTTTACACACACACACACACACACACTAACTAGACGCTTCCTCCGTAGCACATCATATGAAATGACGGTTCCGTGTAGAACACACGTTCGATTCCTGTCAAATGACACATATTTCTCGGACATTCAGGCCGATAAATGTAATTAATACTGTTTATTATAAACAGAGCATTTACTTAATAATTGTATCTATAAAATAATGTATAAACAAAATATATTAAAGAAGTTTCTTTATATATATATATATATATATATATATATTAATAAAAAAAATAATATGAAACTATCAAAATTAACCTGCTAAGTGTATAATATTTATGCAAATAAATAAAAGTGTACAAAGTAAGAGTATAAAATATGAAATTATAAAAGTGTACTTGCTAAGTCTATAATATTTATGTAAATAAAGGTGAATATGATAAATGTTTATGTAATTATGAAAATATATATAGTAAATTTTTTAAGTATACTAATGTTTAAAGGAGTAAATGTACATAAGGTTTATGTAAACAAAAAGTAACCGGAAAAGTTTGTATATAGTAAGTGTTAACAGGTTTTACGTAATAAAAAAACTTTTTGTAAAATATAAAAATAAAAAAAAATTTTAAAACACACACACACACACACACATATATATATATATATATATTATTATTATAATTTTATATGTTTTATTTTTTCTTCCCACTCAACTCAATTCTAGTATATTTGCATATTTTTCATTACACAAAAATATTTCTAAAATATAAGCATATATTAAAAAATCACGAGTAATGCTATTTTTTAAATTAGTTGGCATTTACAGAGTAGTCTCCCTTTATTTGCTCAGAAACAATATTAATAAATTTGGCAATCAATTTGGTCTTTCATTCCGCAAAAAAACAGAGTGTTAAAAACGAATTCCAACATTACACCGAATTTATTTTAACTATCTTTACTCCTCAGAAGTGTTTATTGTTTCGAAAAAAATGATGGTTGAAATTTAAAATCTAAACCTAATGAAAGTGAATTTATACATTTTCTTTACTGTTGAGAATTAACAAGAAAATATAATAAACACTATTCATTAGATGTTTATTTAAACTAATTTAAACTTATTCTGGTCTTTAGCCCACTTCATCCAATATTTTTATGGCCCCTCATGCCAATTTGAGTTCTTATCTCCCACCTTTATCTCGCCCTGTCTCTCATGATTAATACAGCATTGGATTAGGGATATTAAAGGTTGTAGTTTGAATTTTACTATGGCATCAAAACAAAAATCCAGTGGTAAATCAAAGAGTAATATTATTTGGATAAATACTTTATTTAAATAAACTCATTTATTCACAAACAAAAAATACATTTACCATCAGCTTTATCTTGTATAGTTTTAATGGGATCCCTGTGACTGGTGCAGGGCTGCCAAATTGTCAATGTTTGGCTTGAAAATTCAGAGAGATAAAAACGCCTTTTTTTTTTCTATCTCAAGGCGATTTCGAGTCTTTGGCAGCGGATGCATCATCCAACTGAAATCAAGTAAGATGTGGGAAAAGTGAGTAAAGAACAACTCCTCATCTTTCCAAAGTAGTGCGTAATTATTTCTGTCTTCATTTCTCTACAGCTTCTAGTATCCTCCATGCTTGAACATCCGTTGAGCTGCTGTGTTATTTTGAAGTTCAATGAAACTTTTGTAGGATGATCAGCAATGAAAGGATTCACAAACCAGTGTGTAACTGTCATTTGGAGTAGAAAAGAGAAGTCGAGTTTTCATTTTATGCGACTGCTTCAAATGATCAACATACATTGCTAAGTTATTATTAAGCAGCTTGGTGGATATATTTGCTTAGGAAGGAAACTGTGCAAACTCCCGTCTCCCGAGGTTCAACCAGAACAGCTTTAGTTTTCGTTAAATGCGTTAATTTAGGTACCTCCACGAAATTGGAAAAAAAATATATAGCATGTAAAAAAACGATGTAATAAATTTTTATCGGCTTAAATATATATATCATTCTTAAGAAGAAAACACAAAAGTATTTTTTTTGATTATTTAAAAAATTTTTACTCATTCTTATCAGGTCCGAAATTTTATTTAAAAATGTTGTTTATTTCTGTCATCAAAATTACTTAAAAAATGTAGCTATCAGCCATTTTTTTCTAATTTTGTAAACAAGTTAAAAATCCTCGTTTTTTTTTGGTATAATTATACCAAAAAATCAATTCTACGTTTTTCAAAATTTATTTGACTAAAATTAGCAAATTTAAAGATTAGTTAAAATATTTTGAAAGAATTTTTTACGTTTTACTTTTTCGAATAAAAAAATTGTTCGAAATAAAAAGTAAGCGATCTGAAAGATGTTGTCATTTCTCGAGTGACAAGTGATAGCTGTCATCACATATCGACAGCTAACGTGAGATTCGCGTTATCATACAGATGGTCATACGTGACGTAACGTTTTTTTTTTTTTTGTGTGAATCAGCTTATGTACTACCCCGTAATTAGTAGATAATAAAAAACAAAAATTAGCATTCCAATTTCCTTTATTTTGTTATTTTATTATTACTGGAACTTAAAACATAACTTTGTTGATACTATCTATTGTTACGAGGATGCATTTCTATAATAAGGGATTCCTTTGAGTTCTACTTGTTATTACAAAAAAGTTTTCATTCATGAAGTAGTTGTAAAATAGAGAAATTAGAAATAGAATGTTTGGAAGATTCTAGATCATTCTAGTATATTCGAGAAAAATCTAGAAATATGTAAATTAGGTGTTAGCCCCTATAAAAATGGGATTTTGGAAAAGGGTTGTCAACTCCGGCTTTTGATTCAAGGACTATTATATCCAGCCGAAAGAATCTCTAAAAAGTTGCCGACCAACCAAAAACCCAAAAGAGAATTTCATGGAACAAAGTTGGTAAATAGAATTTTGACTAATTTTCATTGACCAAACTAAAAATTAATATTTATTTACACACCTTTGTGGATTTCCAAATATAGCACTTAGATTACTTCACTAGCCCTAAAGTGATAAAGATATTTGATTCCCTTTCCTTCTTCCTCGTAACACTCCGCCAGTAACTCTTTTTGTTTTCTGTTTTGTAGGCTACAATTGTTTATCCTGTATATGTTTTGTTCTGTTTTAGTAAATTAAATATTTGTTTGTGATTTAGCTCTGTGTTGTGGTAAATCATTTTTTTTTCCTTTGTTACAATTATCAACACGTAACACTATAAAGATAATAAATACTATAAATAATGAAATCTACGCTTACACTCAAGCCACGTGACGTTTTATAGCTTGTGACCTTCTGTACTTTTTAATGACAAACCATTTAAGCGCTTTTTATCAAAACATAATTACATTTTTTCATAAGTGGGGATCATCGGATGGGTCCAAATTATACAATTTTCAAATCCCTAGACAATGACGAGCTAAGAATGAGAAGTACAAAGGTTGATGGTGCTGTTATTTATTTTTATAATTTTTTAAAAAATTTAATGAAAAAGTGTTAAAATTTCGATTTAAAATTAAAGAAATGAGAAATAATTGTATTAAAAATTCAATTTTCATTGAAAAAATTTTTTGCTTTCAGAAAATATTGTCCATATTCATACGAACAAATAAAAACAAATAAAAGCGTTTGAGATTAAATAGTATATTTGTTTTTATTGAGTTTTGTTACTTTTGTATGTTACAATTCAGAGCTGATTTTCAGGTACTGAGTTTCTTAAAAAAAAAAAAAAAATATGATTTACATTCTTCAAAGCCTTGTGCTTTTAAATATTGTAATCACTAAAAACCGATGGTATGGAATTTTTGAGTTTTCATAAAATTAGATATGGGGTGTTAATAAAAATAAAAAAAATATTTCTGCCATGACTTTAATAAAAAAAAAAACATATTCATAATAATTTCGATCATTTGTGAATATTTTCTGAAAGTTTCATTAACATCTGACAATTATTTTTATTTTTACAAGATTTTCCAAATTAATAGGTATAATACCAAAAAAAACGCGCTAAAAATTATCTATGTTATTTACCTCCCTTTGTTGCGAAAAAGATAAACAAGGTTTTTTAAATCAAAATTTAGAATATTCTAAAATATGGAAAAATTTTGAAAAATAATTAAAAAAAAAATTTGGTCTATCCTCTTCATAAAAACATAAGCATTTTGACGATAAAATTTTGTTTTCGTAAATTTTGGCGTCTTTTTCATCAGACTATTCTCTATTTTTTCGCAATTTCGTGGAGGTACCTACGTTAATTGCCTCCTTGCAAGAAAACAGTATTTGAATTGGTGAGACTAAAGAGTGAAGCTGATCTGAACATTTGCCATGGAAATAGCGATAGAGTAATGACAGTCTTGCAATGTTGGATTCGTGAGAAAGAGGCTGCTTGGGGATTATAGAATAATTCTTCCTAAGCAAGAGGATTTAAATGATTCTGAACTTTTTCAAGGTTGGAAAATGTGGATTAATCAGTCCCAAATATGACAAGAATATTTAAATTCTTTGGCTTCACCTGATTCTTGTAAAAATAAAACATGATTGAAAAAGTCAGTTACTTATTGCAACGACAGAATGCACCAACCATTTTCTAGAATCTTTCGCAAGGAATCGTATATACGAACAGGCAGTACAGAAATAATAAATAAGTAAAAAACAAAGAAAATTGACTCACGAGTTGATAGCCATTAAGAAGAGAGTGTGAGGCGCCACTAATTTGTACACCGGATGTGACGCAGACACGTTCCGGAAGAAGCTAAGGATGATACTCTCCATCAAAAGATGATTCCAACCTTTGAATAATTTTGAAAAGAAAAGAAAAACATCGTATCAAGATCTTATTTTATTACCGGGGTCGATTCCAGTGTCGTTTTTTACAATTACATTCATTGATGAGACAATTTTCAATCTTGCTTGAATTTTATATCATCTAGCAACAAGATTCACTTGCCCGACAGAAAAACACTTAATCAACAATTATCCTCATAAACTTTAGCTATCAAACATGTAGATATTGTGTCATAATGGAACCCGGTTGTGGTTAAGCGTCAAAAAACATTCACAAAGGAAAATGAACCGCAAATGATTTTATCATCAAGTCTTAAGTGCCTAGTGTTTTATGACCACTAGCAAAAGCCTGGAAAATAAAAAATCTTCAAAGGAACTATCCGTTATTCAGAAATAGTACGTATGAAATAGAATAATGAAATAAATGAAAACTTTCGGGGTTAAAGTGCTACTGGGCAGGAAGTTATGACGTTCTGGTCGCAGCTTTATATAGGTAGAGTAAAATGATTATCTGTCATGATGTGTTATCTCCCTTGAATATATGGCTTATTTATATATTTATTTAAAGAATAATATATCAAAAGAATAAGAATGTAAATATAATTTCAATTAATTTAACCGTAAATTGACAGACTATAAATTGTTTTTTGGTCATTTCAGGTTCATGACTATGTTGTATATCGACTTTATTCTTTTATCACATTTCGTTTGATACGTAAAATACTCTTCAATAAGCCAGTGTTAACAAAAGAAAACGATGTTATCGATAAAGATTAAATGTTTCACGTATTTCACTTACCGGATTATTAGGCCCTTTCTCTTGTTTTAGTTGAATAGTAATCGGTATCAACCTGTCCATCAAATCAAGCGTAAACAAGGCGATCGGGGCACAAACCTGACGTCAAAATGAACATTATTATAAATGTTTCAAAATGAAAGTGGATCCGCTTTGGATAAGAAATTGTTAGTGATTACTTTAAATCAGAATTTGAATAATAATGATAAAAACAAACTCGATTGCATCACGTGTCCCGGTTCTAAATACATAACACTAACCAGTGAAAAATTTTATACCGTATTTGCCAGCATATAAAACACTTAAAAATCTATCGATACTATTATTTAATAGGTTCGATCCTTTTTGAGCTGGAATCAGTTACGCTTCCTGGCCGAGAAAGATACACAATATTAAACGGAGAGGTGTGGGAAAAGCGAACACGAAGGAGAAAGATTTGGAGGTAAGAGAGCTAGAGAAAAACGAAAAAGAAACCAGATGAAAGGAAAAAATAAATACCTGTATATGAAGAGATGGGAAAGGAGATAAAAGAAAGATGTCGAAAGAGAGTTTTGCTAGTTGGAACCAAAGAAACAACGAGTAATAGACTGAAAGGGTTTGGGATGGAAAGGTGAAAAATGCGATACATCAAATAAATAATGGCGAAGGATAGAACAAAAGAATAATAAAAGAGAGGATCCATTAGACACTATTTGGGCATTCCATGTTTGCATTATTCATCTATTGAAATAGATGAATAACAAACATTGAAAACGATAAGGGTGAGAATAAGAAGATACAGGTGATGTGTAAGAGAAGAGCAGAGGCATAAGATAATGTATAATCTTAGTCGTCAACGACCGTCAAATTTGCTTGGGACTTCATTTAATGATCTGATATTAGTTATGAAAAGTTGGATAGCAAGGACCCCAACAGTGGCATTTAAGGAACAAGAAGAATTACAATGAGTATTGATCAAGAAAAAACAAAAAAAGAGAAAGACAGATAAAACATGACATGTAAGCAATGAAGAAGTCTTAAGAAAATATGAATTATAAGGAAACTGATATTTATAATCAGAGAGAGACAGTTGAAATATTTGAGACACCTAATGAAAAAAGAGAGATTGGATAATCTAACACTCACAAAGAATGGAGACAAGAGAAGCAAGGAAAAAAACATCGAGTGACTTACTAAACGAGATTGTGTAAATGGATGACAGAACAGGGACAAATGATAACGGTGAAAATAGCCGTTTTCATGCAAGAAACAATTGACATTCATTGACAGAACAGTTAGCGTTAAAAGTTTATAAATAATTCTAATTCTAATCTTAAAAAAAATGAAAACAATTGTAAAAATTAACCGAAAAATTGTTTTTTTTACTAAGACAATAGTTAACTATAATGTATTTTATTTATCAAAGCAATTAATTTTTTTTAATTAAATAATGTTTTAGATTTAGTCCATTTTTTTATTTTACGATTCAAAGCAGATTGTGGTCCTATTTGCCAAAAATAATTTGATGATTTAAATACACCGAGGACATTTACTTATATAAAATATAAACATTAAGCGAAAAAAAAAAATTAAACATTTCAAAAATAGTTTCCTTTATTTTCCTGAAAGTTTAAATGGCAATCCGAAAATTATCTGATTTTTGCAAGAATTTTAAATTCAATATTTTTCACCGCAAATTTCTCGTACAAATTTATGGTCCCGCATAGACGCCAAGAAAACAAGATTTTTAACCTAAATTTGGAAAGTTCTAAAAAGGATAAAAATAATTTTTAAATGAAGACATACTTTGTTATTTCCTCTTAAAAATAACACAAACATTTTGACAATAAAATGTTTCTATCTTGTTTTGGACATTTTTTTTTCATCGCGTATCCGCTTTCCTTGCGAATTTTTCAAAATATTTAATTTTATGCTTGATCCATCCAGGAAGTATCCAGCCATTATGAATATCTCGACAATTCATTCTTGTATGTTTCTTGTTCTTATGTTTTTTTGAACATCTCAGCGATATGTCTGTGAGATCAAAAGTGATGTATTTTAAAACAGTAATAAAGTGTCAATATCTTAGATGGACTACTCTTTTCATTGATATTATATGACTGGATCCTTTCTGGACTGATCTCGAATATTTGTTCTTATTGCATTTCAAGGTATATCATCAAATTCTGTCCAGAAAATGGTTCAAAATTACCCCGGGTGTTATAAGCTGTGTTGAAGTACCTGATTGGCTAATGTTTACTCAGACGTCGTAAGCGTATTTTTGCTTCGTAACTCCATAATACAGGTTGTGTATCCATTATCTAAAATTTCAATTCAAATGAAAAATTTCAGAAACCAGTGCGAAGCTTCTTAGGTGATGTTCATCTGTTGTAAGCGACCTCATCTGTCCCAGGGAGTGGGGGGGGGGGCTTTTTTTAGCCCAGCTTCGTAGGCTACATTGGCGCCAGTTTTTTTGCTAACGATCGCCACAGCAACACCTTCGTTTGTGAATTACTTACCAAGTGTTTCGTGCTTAGTAAAGATTATCAAAATGTCAAAAAATCCTACATTTATATATTTTTTATAAACAGCGAACATGATTTTTGTAGACGTACAGTACAGAAAGTAAAAAACATTATTTTTACGTGAAAAACCCATGTGAGCATTACATGATTAGTATCATTACCTGTATCTGTATGTACACAAAATTCATTAGATTTTAAATAAAACTACTTTCAAAGTATATGTTATTTATATAAACCGACCGTCAGTGTATATGTATAAGCTGTGTTATGAAATGTAAAGGAATATTGTGTTTATGCTTGGGTTCCATTCCCAAACTGCTTCATTTTAGAGATGCTAAAATTAAATAGATACAAATTAAATAACCTGTATCCTAAAATCTGAAAAAGAAAAACAGATCTGAAAATCGAAGCACATCCGTTCCCAAGAATTACGAATAAAGTATTTTCAACCTGTACTCTATTATTAAGTGTAAATATATATCGTATTGATGAAGGTGAGCTTTCTGGTCGGTCAATATTTACTCAGACATTGTAAACTGAATGTATTTGCACCAAGCCTAACTCCATAATACTATGATATTAAATGTAAATGGCGTAATATTAAATGTAAATCTTGCATCCTATTAAATACGTTTGGATCTTTTCTGTTAATTCACCCCGTATAACGTAAAGTTACTTTTCGCAAATAGTAATTCACCCCAAGAAATTATAAATTTTAAATCATTTTAAATATTTTAATAAGTTTTTTTAATAAGTTTTTGGTACTCTTTCGAAAAATTTTGGCTAGATAAAAAAAGATGCAAAACATTTTCTCTGTATTGAACACATAGAGAAAATTTTTGGCATCTTTTGTATTTTTAGTCACGGTTTCCAAGGATCTTGTTTATGTGCTTGGCTGTATCTTTCTTGATCATTCCCAGTTCTCCAATTATTATTGTACGTACCTCCAGAGATTCGCTAAAAAATAAAAAGAACATATATGATGAAAAGATGCTCTAAACTTAATAAAAACAAAGTTTAATCGTCAAGAATGGATTGTTTGATCATTAAATGAAATTAGATTAATTTTTTGGTTAATTTGCAGTAAAACACCCGCGCTCAGTTCGCATTAAAAATTTCCAGAGTACTTACATTTATGCGTAATTGTACGTTCTCCATTCGAATCTGGGTTGATAATTTTGATAAAATCTACCGTTTTGGAGTTATCGACAGTGAAATTTCGGATATATTCGCGTCGTTGGCGGCAGCCATTACTGTCGTTGTTTGCATACATTCGCTGCGGAAATCTAAATGCGGAAGACTACGGAAAGCTAAGCGCGGAACTAATCTTTCTTGTCTCTTGTCTCAATTACTACGCATGAGAACTATTTACGTAGACACGCTCAGTTTGCGCAATGATAAATACACTGATAGCTATTCTGCAGCGAATGTATGCGAACAACGCCAGTAATGGCTACCCGCGACGCGAAAGAATCCGAACTGTATTGCCTTGTTTGAGGTGAAATGATTTAAAAAAAAGAAAAGAAAGAGATTATAACAATAGTTATAAGTTGCTTTATATTTACCTATAGTGCCATAATTTTTATCTGATTGCTCTACCATATTTATGAAAAGATAATCATTTTGTTTGGTCTCTAATCGGTATGTCTGCTCTATTAGCTTTTATATGTTCGTCGGTAAAGTTAGAAAGGTAAAGTTCTTATTTCATGTCGTTCTGTGATTGATTCGAGCTGATTTTCATACTATTTTTCAGCATGCCTTACACACTAATATCGACATATCTTCCAATGAATACACAGTACAATCTTATCATGCCGATCTTAACATTACTTCAGAGTTAGAATTGGACACCATATTGCCAATAAGCTCAACCAGGGCCGGTGTAAGGGTCTCATGTCTCCACACCGAATCTATGATACGCCTCCCTCTCTATATATCAATTTTCATAAGGTAGTATTCATGTGAAATACAAGTTTTATTGTAGCCTAATTATGTAAAATAAAGGATCATATGCAATATAGGTGAACAATTCAGCTAGAAAAATTTTAAATAAATACAATGTATCTGAATACAAGTTAGAGACATGTCATAATTGATTATCCCATCTTAAATCAACAATGTTTTGCGGCAATTTGAAATTTCGGATACATTCGCGTCAAGCATCTCTCTATCTATCAAACAATTTCTACGATCACATCACACTTTACATCTGGTGACCTCACTCCCCAGACTGCAATGCACTTGATTATTATGTGTGGGGCACAGTTGAGCGAGACACCCAAAGATCAACTGAAGGCAAGAATTATGGTACAATGTAACCCGGATATAAGAGACCGGGATATAAGAGAAACCCGGATATAAGAGAGATTTTCTCTAGTCCCAAATTAGAGCCTGTGTTAATGTATATAAAATAGACCAAACCCGGATATAAGAGAAACCCGGATATAAGATACAACTCTCTTATATCCGGGTTACACTGTAGCATTTACCAACTTAAAGAAGGAGATCAAACAGAAGACTTGCAGGATATTCTGAAGTTATCCAGAGGTCGTGGTTGAAGCCAATGGCGATTTTATTGAATAAATTTACACTTTATTATGTATTTCAAGATATTTTTGTGTAAGCGACAATTTATTAATCGCACCCTATACATACATTCATATATATATATATATATATATATATATATATATATATATATATATATATACGTCCTGGATAAGACGATAAACTACATCCGGCAGCAAGGCATCTGATCAGTAGGTTTTCAGGAGCGTGAAACCACCTCTTAATTGCTGGTATTCCCAGGTCCACTCTGACCTGGGGTGGTAGCACCTGTTAGGGTCCCATTGTATGGGCAAATAGTTAACCCACAAACTGGGATCACAACACTATAAAAAAGTAAAAATATGTATACAAATAAAAAGAAAGAACGGCAAGATATATAATCCGGTGTTCTTTTAGATATTTTTATTTTTACAAAATAGTGCTCAATGTAAATTTACAGAGCATTAATATTATAAATTAATTGATTTAAAATATGGTTTTTTTCGCTACACAGTTCTAACCATGTTTCAAAAATAGAAGCTAAAAGCCCCGAATTTAATTTTGCAATTAAATTAAAAGCATTAGTTCCATATCATCCTCAAGCGAATTTTGGAGTAAACCCAGTAATTTTTTAAAAGTTACTCCAAAATTCGCTTGAGGATGAAATGGAACTAATGCTTTTAATTTAATTGCAAAATTAAATTCTGGGCTTTTAGCTTCTATTTTTGAAACATGGTTGGAACTGTGTAGGGGGAAAAAAACATATTTTCAATCAATTAATTTATAATAAAAAAGTAAAAATAGATTTTAATACCTCATATCAACCTCAATGTATGATTTAATGCCGACAAGATGCTAATGTTTTTTCAAAAAATGTATTGCTGGTAATAATTTTTATTATACATTTCTGAAGAAAAAATTATTACCAGCAATACATTTTTTGAAAAAAACATTACCATCTTGTCGGTATTAAATAATACATTGAGGTTGATATGCCAAAAACAAACCAAATCAAACCAAACCAATATATATATATGTGTGTGTGTGTGTGTGTGTGTGTGTGTGTGTGTGTGTGTGTGTGTGTGTGTGTGTGTAGTAAAGGTAACAATTTCGTTGGTATATAATCCAAGTGGATCCTGGTAATATAAAATAATAAAACTGATCCACAAAAAGAGTTCAATGTATTTACTATTACAGAGCAATATAATTAAAAAAAAATAAAATCCAAAATATCGGTGGGCTGTCTTTTCAACACCAGTGTGGACAAGATAAGACAGACGACCGATATCTTCGTTTGCCGAAATAGGCTATTCTCCATGTGAGGTAATTTTGGGTTTTATTGTTTATTAATTATAAATATATATCTGTGTGTGTGTGTGTGTGTGTGTGTGTGTGTGTGTGTGTGTGTGTGTGTGTGTGACTGTGTTTCTCTCTCTGTGTGTGTAGTGAGAGATAGAAAAGAGATAGGGACGCGAGATAAATTTCCTTTACAAGGGAGATAACTAATCTAGCCTAAGTTCGGAGTTATTTCCCTTTAATCAGAAATTTATTCATTTATTGTCTTGGCGAGATCAAACGCGACACAATTGTTTTTATTAAAATACTCATGCAATGTTGCGAATGGTGGATTCGAAATTATTCAATTTCACAGATATCAGAACACCAGTCTGATTCTACTAATTTTAAATTTAACTATGGATTGCGTCAATGTTATGGTCGCGGAAAGTCGGATTGGCATGCCGAGTTCAAATCCTAGTCTACTATACTGCATACACCTTCACAGTATTACTTTTGGGAAGGCATGAACCCATATTTTCTTCTTCTCAAATTATGTGCTAAATATCAATGTAGACTGCCTTGGATGGTTGTCAGTTTTGGAGAAAGAGAACTCTGAATTCAAAGTCGTGGAGGAGGTAAAAAGAAACAGCTTCACTATCTTTCTCAAAGAATGCATGCCTATTCACGGATAATAAAGAAAAGGAAGCTGTGGTAAGCCATGATCCGGTACGTACTGAAATGGTCATAAATAGGGAGTTAATTTGTTGAAGAATCAAACTATATGGCTCGAAAATTGTAAATCTGTGTAGATTTTGCTTTTAGGATTACTTTTGTATCCTTTTAATCTAACTTAAAATACTTTAAGATTAGTGGAACTTTTATTTTGATTTTGATTTCAGAATTATATTCCGTTCCTTCTTATAACCGTGCAGTAGAAACCAAATGATTACTTATAGTAAACTGAAAATTACCGTATTTGTCGAGTTTCATTTGTGGAAGAATATGGACTATGAAAGGACTGGCTTAACCCATCTATAGGCAAATAGAATAAAAATTACAGATTAATATGAAGATAATGTCGATAGAGGCATGGTGGGGTAAGACTGGGATTTATAGCCTTGGGTGGTGGTAACCGATTTAGTAGAAGGAAAACTCAAAGAAATTCAAACCAGCCTTGAAAATGTTGGGCTCCGTCAGGTTGTCTTGCCAACTTCTACTTCAGCAATGGTTCATGTGGTGCCCCTACAACTCGAAAGAGTTAAGGGATATGTGAATGACGATAAGCAAATTCTTCAGTAGGTTTTTTTTTCAGACGTGTAGATTAAGAGCAAATGGGGATTCAGCAGTAACTAAATAACATAGTTGGAAAACAGATATTAGTTATTTAGTCACAGCAATGTGCCGAAGATAAAATAAAGACAAAGCGTGCCTTTCCAAAAGGGGGACGTTAATTAACGTCCATTATCAATCAATGTGTCTATCTGGTCCCCTTTTCCGTTATTAGTCAATTTATTACTTTTTATTTTATACATTTTTTGATAAGGTGTTAATTTATATTTGTTATACTCCAAGATACTTATTTTGTTTTGCAGTTTACCAAACTCTCTCAGGCTAATATTACTGAATGTTGTCGTATTGATAAAGAGTTTTATTCAAGGTAAATGAAAACTACTTTTTTGTTTCCACAGTACATTAATGCGCGATATACTCCATTGCTTTTTGATGGGTTTCTGATTCTAGTCTTCCTTCCTAAAACTGAGAAACTTGGTTTAGAATTCGAAGAAAGGGTTTGTTATTTTCAAAAGTTCAGCCTCAATGTCAATCGCTACTTTAATATTCTTTGCTTTTTAATAACTTTCTTGATTTCCTCATCACGAAGTTCGTTGTTGTTCATGTTTGGAGACAAACATTTTAATGCTCGGATATATACATTTTTTTTTCAAAAACAACCCCCCAAATCCTTTCTCGGTGCAAGACAGTAAAACTCCTAAGACAAAAGGGGTTACCGAGTGTAAAAGAATAAGAAAAAGGAACAACAATAGAAGAGTAATCCAGAAGACAGTAGATAACCAGTGACATTGCATTTAAATTTTTAAAGATCAAAGTTGGCTGTAAAGCATGGAGCCGGAAAACGGTTCCACAAGTGAGAAGTGCGAGAAAATAAAATATTAATATAGAACATACGGCTGCATTTAACCAACTGTATATTCTTCTAGCATCTTTAGTGTGGGCAGGGTTGAAATGTGATTCAAAGTGGTTTCGAGACCAGGACATTTCTTCTGTTTTCGCTTTGATTGTATGATATTACGATTTGATTTGCTTTTCTCCATGGAAGCTGAAGCGTATATTTATGTGGACCATCTACTAAGAGGTACAACCGTAAAACAATCATAACACAAAACCGATGATCGCTTCTTTCTACAGCCCCAGAAAATACCTGAAACTTCTTTACGGGACTCAAATCAAACCGAAAATGGAATATTGCTGCCATATCTGGATGTTGTCCAGCGATGACAGAGTTCAAATGCGATTACGCAGCCTTGTTGGTGATGAATTATTTTCCACCTTAAAACCCCTTTTCCACGGACAAAATATTGCTAGCATCTCATTAATATATCGATATATCCATGGCAAATGTTCAGACGAGTTTCATTTCTTAGTTTCATCAGTTTAGACCTCCACAGATAGAACCCACCATGTCACGTAAACGGTGTTAACTTATCCCCATTGTTAAGGTGTAAGTTAACCCCAGAGAGCTTCTTTCTCAGACTCTCAAGAGGATGCTTCCCTGATCACTAGTCTTAATCTCTTGAGGTTTAAGCTCAATCATCATCTATCCTTTATATTCTCATATCTCCTCCTTTTACGCACAACACAACCGCATTCACTAAACCTCACATTGAGTGGCTCTTGAGCCTTGTTTTGGGTGAAGAACAGAATACTCTTAATAGATACAGTATTCATCTTTTTTTCTCTACTAATTTCACTACATCTTATTGCTGATTATTAAGTTAAAAATTTGCATGATAATTATTTTATTAGTCACAAGGTAAGCAAATGGAGTATGTACTCCATGACCTATATTGCAACCAAAGCTGTAATAAAAAAAGTAGCTTTCAACTGACACAATTTAGATAATTAATTTAAGATTCAGTTCACTAAGTAACTAAGTCAAACAAATAGAAAAAGCATTTTATTACCAGGAATTTTTTGCCAACTACCAAGAATTTTTTAATGCAAGAATACATTTTTGCACAAAATGCTACATGTATTGAACCAGATTTCATACATCTGTGGGCAGTAATTAGATTGGAAAGATCACGAAAACCACTACTGAAAATATATCCATCATTTTGCGTTCAAGAAAGAGGGGTAAAAAAAACTAAAGAAAAAGCCTCTTTCATTTACCTCTTTTTTGTTTGTCAGTATGTATATATACAAATTTTGATATCGTTATCGTATATATATATATATATATATATATATATATATATATATATATATATATATAGATAGAGAGAGAGAGAGAGAGATAGATAGATAGATAGATAGATAGATATGGTGGACTCTCACGTCGTATTCGACGAACGAGGGTTAAGCAACTCAGTTTGTACGAACCGACAGCCCAGACACTATCACATATGATTGTATTATAGTGTTGAAGGCAGAGCCAACCCCACTTTTTGAAGGGCCGAATACAGAGACCTGGTGCACTACATGCCACAAGGTCCAAAAACGACCCTCCGCAGGTTTTGAATTCAGAGTTGTCCTTCTCCTAGACCAGTTGCCATCAAAGGATAGAGAACCTAGTCTGTTCTGCTATTTAACCATAGCTGGAGGGGAGAAGAGGAGGATTCATATCTTTCGAAAGGGTATTAGCATGTAAGTGAATGTAATGTATTCGACAGGAATTCGAACTCGGCTCTCCAATTCTACAATATATATATATATATATATATATATATATATATATATATATATGTGTGTGTGTGTGTACCAAAAATATATACACACTTCAGGAAAAGAAAAACTTATATAGATATTATAATACAAAATTTATTCATACATCACAAGATTAATAAAAGTTACATTTGAACTTTACAAACACAAGAGATGCTGAAAACGTGTTTCTAGAAGTTTATTATTCAGACCAACTACTATCCAAGGTTGTCTAAAGTGGCCATTGGGATTGCTGCACATACATTTTCAATTTCTTGTCTAAGGGCCACCAATGTATTCGGTTTTCTGCGATATGCATGTTTTGGTGTCCCACCACAGTAAACAATGTTATCACAATTTGATAAAACTATGAAACACAAGATTTTCCTTTTCTGAAGTGTGCTTACATTATACGGATATATATATATATATATATATATATATATATATATATATATATATATAATTATTTATTTAAAAATTATAACATATATATCTTATAAAATCACTACAAAAACAGCTATTTTGTTTCAACACCTCTGGTGTCTTATCAAGTGATGATGTTGAATGTAGATTGTGGAATAAAGGTTTTAAAAGGTTCAAATAAATTACCCCCCCTCGTAAGGGGAAACGCTGTCACATGAGTTGAAATGACCAATCAAAATACAAGTATATGGATATATATATATATGAAAAATTTTTCAAAGTTAACCTGTAGAAAAAGACAATATTTACGAATGTAAAAGACAATATGTAATGGTATCCGACGTGTTTCGTCCAATGTGGACTTTTGAAAAAACGTCTACATTGGATGTTTTACATTTAAATATATATTATATATTTATATATATATATATATATATATATATATATATATATATATATATATATATATATATATATATATATATATATATATATATATATATATATATATATATATATATATATATATATATATATATATATATATATATATATATAAAATTTCTATGAAATTTAATAACGGTAGAGAAGACAATATTTATGAATATTTATGAATAAAAATGACAATAGGAAAACTGGTAATTGCTGACGCGTTTCGTCCAATGTGGACTTTATCAAAGCAAAAAGCAAAATACGAAATTTCGTATTTTTGCTTTGATAAAGTCCACATCATTTCGTATTTTGCTTTGATAAAGTCCACATTGGACGAAACGCGTCAGCAATTACCAGTTTTCCTATTGTCATTTTTATTCATAAATATATATATATATATATATATATATGACGAAAAAGGTCGCGCTTAGCATAAGAAAAAAAACTAAAAGGTCGACTAGTGTATTTTGGGGTGATAACGCAAGCAGTATTTGTAGATAAAGAGCTCAATTTTACGAAATACATCATTAATAATAAACAAATAAAATGAAATTCTAAAACTCACCTTTACAACTCAAAGTTTCGTAGATGCTATCTGAGAGAAAATTATGTAACGTCATTTAAGAAATATATGATATCTGTAAAAAAATTCAATTTACCTAATTTTCCTGACAAGCGGATACTGACAACGACGCTTTTGAGTTTGAAACAAATGAATATTATATATAATATATATATATATATATATATATATATATATATATATATATATATATATATATATATTGTGTCCTGAAAGGTGGTTAAAAATGACAGGAGTTAGATTTTATTTTTTGAATAATGGTTGTTTATTTATTCATTCATCCATTATTGTAATTAAATATAATCATTTCGAGTTCCCTACAAGAGCAGAGAACTAAAGAATGTCAGTCAGTACTCCGGAAAATATAGTCGGAGGAAGGCAAGCAATCATGGCAGCAAATGAAGCAAGCGGATTTAGGAGCTGGAATCACCTGATTGAATTAAAGAGATTCCTCAGAGGGAATCACAATGAACGGGCAAATAAAGAAAGGCTGATGTCAACAATCAATGGAAGCTGGCGAACGAGAACAAAAGAAAAACAAAAGCAGATAATCAATAAATTTGGCTGATAAGGGTTGCTTTAGTTTACTCACCAAAACCATATTATCTTGATTGATTGAACGTCAAACTTTAAATTAATTCATGTTTTCGGGTTTTTTTTAGAGGTTTTTAAGAGTTCCAATTGTAATACGGATTTCTGTTGTATTAAAGTAAAACCTCCTTTTTAATTATTACTTAAAATATTTCATGATATCAGACTGTTCGGAAAGTAATTACGTTTTGCCATAAATTATTTGAAACAAATGGAAGTTACATTTATTTAAATATTATTTATAAAAAATAATGTAATTGCATTTATTTTTAACGGTAAGTTAACTTTTCAATTCTACTTTGAAAGAAATCAAGTTTTTCTTCGACCCCATCTCCACCAAAGAATAAATAGAAAACTTTGAAAAACCTGTTTATTTGTTTCTGTATCTTCTGATATTTCTGATAATTAAAAATCTGCAGGTAACTAAAGCTGGTGATGATGAAGGAGGTGGAAGAACCTTCATTTTTAAAGATTTTAATTCTCGTGGGGGTGTTTTGTAGACTGTACCCTTGCATTGTCATATTGGAGAATAACTCTTTTTCTATTTATCAAAAAACAATACTTTCGACGTAATGTTTTGTTTATCCGATCAATTTGCCAGCAATAAACATCTTCTGTGATGGTCCATCCATAATCGATTAGCTTGTAATAAAAGACATCTTTCGCATTACATCAGACAAAAAGCAATGACTTCTATGAATGGAGTCTTGCTTTTGATGGTTTCACTGAATTCTCTTTTTGTGACAAGAACTGTCTATTTTTTATTTTCTGTTGACACGCAAAACCCATTTTTCATCACTTATAACAATTCGATGACAAAATGAAAGGTTGTCATTCATGGATAGAATACTTCTTCAGTCTGTCTGTGGATGGCTATACATATAATATTATTATTTGAATGTTATTTTTAGTGGATACTCGTATCTGAGTAGACGCTCTATTTATTAAACAGTAGATTTATTTATGTTAGTCTATCGACCTTAATATTCGAGAAATCTTATTAGAGAAAAATATGCGCTCACCGGCAAGATCCGAACCTTCGTTCGCCTAGGTTCTAGGATAAGGCAAATCACCGAATTCGGATATTTGAAAAATTATATTAAAAAGATTGATAGGCAGAACTAGCCCATATTATTTAACCAAGCAAATATATATATATATATATATATATATATATATATATATTCTAAATATTATACTGAGTAAGGAAACTTTGATCGTTCAATCATTCAGGAATAAGTTTTTTAGTTAATTTGAGTGAAATATAAAATTAAATGAAACTGCGACTGAAAAAAAACAAAGAGAGCAATGCATCAATAGAATTTATGTCTTCATAGAGAGAACTACCTAATACCACACGCACATACAGATGCATATACACACACGCATATATATATATATATATATATATATAAGTGTGTGTGTGTGTGTGTGTGTGTGTGTGCGTGCGTATATGTGTGGGTACGTGTGTATGTGGGGATTATTTAAAATAGTTCTATCTTTCTAGGGAAAATAATGCTCAATACCTGTGAATGCTTTTGTAGATCGATAAATCGTGGACATAGAAATTTACACTCATGGTTAAGCGATCTTCAGACTAAGATATATATATATATATATATATATATATATATATACAACAGTTCAAATTTTGAAGTCATCCCCAGAATAAGTATGGAATGAATTTGGCAGCAAAGTGAGAAAAAAAAACGGAAAAGTGCTCTTAGAAAAAAAGAATGCAATCAATTATCAAACATATACAGTGAGAAACTTTTGCAACGAATCCCAAAAATTTTGCTGTAGTAATCACGGCTAAAGGATATTTTGACGAGAGCAAAATTTAATCACATTATTTTTTCTTTTTGTCATAATAAAATTACTGTCTTACCATTATGTGGAAGCGGGGGCTACTATAGTATGCGATCTACCACGGTATCAAACGCCATAGCATAGGGTTTGCCTCATTTACTACTATAGTATGCGGTCTAGCGCGCTATCTAGCACTATTGCGTATCTAGCAGATTGTTCTCTCGTAAAAATGCGACTGCTGTTTCCTCGGTCAAGATGACATGTCTATAATAAACTTTCAGCAACATTTTAATCTGAAGGAGGTTATCCAGCTGCGATGTGACCTTGGCTTAGAAGAAACGGCTTCGCACGCCTCCTACCATTGTCCTCGTGTGCGCCTCTTCTGGGACTATGTTGGCGAGGCAATGGCTCGTATCGCCCACGAAAAGCTCGTGCCCATTGATCTTGCTTACGTGTGTGACAATGTGTCGCCCCGTATTATGGGGTGAAACGGATGGTGTTCCTGGTGCTGCTAGCCGTGGCTAGAATGGTGATTTAGACGAAGCGGATGAAGGAAAGCTTGCGATGTGAGCACTATTCCGATCAGGATCTGGGCAGATTATTTGAGCATCAGCTCAGGGTGAAGTTCAGAAATGATAGAAAGCGTTTAGTATCGACAGATTTCAGCAAAAGGTGGGTAACTGCGGCTGGCCTGGATTTCTTCTTTAAAGTACCCCTAAGTTACAACGGGGCGGTTTCCTGTGGACCCCCCCCCACACACCCGGTTAAGATAGATTCTTCTTGTGTACCTACTTAATGTCAGTAAGTGTCGTTCCCGGCCTGTTCCCAGCTTCGTCTTTTGTTATGAGCCAAGTCGAGATTCTCAACCTCCCTAGTTTGTTATTGGCCTCCCTTTTTCATCACGGCTGGGTCAGTCTTTATGATTCTCACATGCCCGTATTTATTTTGATCCTTCCGTCTCCCTTAGAGGAAGTGTCTGAAAACAGAATACAGCGGCAACTCCTATTTTTGAGGACGGGTCGTACTAACATTAATTATTTTTGTTTTGTGTGTTTTGTTATATGTTAGTTTGTACCCTCTCATTTCATAACATCGATAAATTTTTAGGCATAATTTTATATGCAAAGAAATTTTTATATCATGTAATCTCTTGTAGGTGCCTTGTGAATTTGTGTTATTATGGTATGTGAAACATTGTTGTATTGTGGTATGTGAAGGATTGAATGATGACGGATGAGTTTTTGTGATGAATGAGCAAACTGTATTAAATGTCGTGAATCTGATTAGCTAGGTATAGGATATTTAGTGTAGAACAGCCTCAACCCATTCCCCCCTTTTCGGCCTTGTGCCACAATTGCTGTATTTATACAGAAATAAATATTCGAGGTTATTCAGCTGATGTTAACGGTTTCAGACCTAGGGGTTTCGGTATTTATCCGATCTCCCCACAGAGCGGGATGTGGCATCAGACCGGTTTTACGTTGGTCTTTCCGATCCCGTAGGCTCGGGCAAAATTTTCCCTTAGATCCCGTAATAACGGGCCGGGTTTTTCTACATCCCCAGACGAGACTCTGCCTTTCGGAATAGCATCGTCAAGGTTCCTCCCTGTCAGGAGGCAGAGAACTAGGGGTATTCTGATGTGGGAGCTCCTTTTCCTTCCTTTTATCTGGACAAGACATAAGAGAGGTGAGATGAAGTGATGATAGAATTCATCATGGTAGACCGCAGGCGGACGGTACGAGGTGTAAGGTCATGGTATAATTCACAGCGTGGTAGACCGCATACTACAGTAGCACATTTATATATATATATATATATATATATATATATACTAGCAGCATGGCCCGACGTTGCCCGTGCTTGATTCAAAAATCGTACGACTCATACAGCAATCGCTATCACTTGACTTAAAATATTTTTGCCCTTCCTTGCCTTTAAAGAAGTGCCCTTTGCCTTGCTGATGTTGCTACATGCATTACTTCTTGCCTATCTCACACTGCGAATTTTTTCTAAGCTCTATACTAAACATTAAATCTTTATTTATCATTACGAAAAAAGAACTAAGCAAAATGAACACAAAACGATCAGCTTTAAAAAAAGGACTCGTGACTGAAAAAAGAATGTTAACAACAAATACTTTTCACACCCAACCCAGTTCTGCGGAATCAGAATCAACGTTGAGTTTAAGCAAGCGAATGAGACAATTGGAGTAAAGTGTCATGCAGATTTAAATTTTTCCCACTTGTGACGAATGCAGCTATCGATTTTTTTTTTGCATGCTAGCATGCTAGTTAACATTCGTGCCACTCAGCTGTTGGCTCTCACGCTGGCCAATAGAATCTTCCTGCTTATTCGTGGCAGTCAGCTATAGGCTCTCACTCTGGCCAGTACAAAATGGCCGCAAACTACATGAAAACTGTCGTAGAAGCATGGAAAAATCGATTATTTCTACTATCGATGGGAGTTGGGAAATGCAAAGTCGGTCTTGGCCTTCTCGCTAACTTGGAGCATGTGCATGTAAATTTTGGTGCAAATCCGTCGAAAATTCGACCGTGCATTCGTTACACACACACACACACACACACACACACACACACATATATATATATATATATATATATATATATATATATATATATATATATATTATATGTCCATTCTCAAGTGATCACTGAGAAGAGTACGTCTCTTAACAGAGATCATGTCCTTATGTTCGATGCTAATTTTGGTGGGACTTGCACCAGACTATCTTCGTATGACGATTGTCATGGCCTTTAAGGTTACAACGGATGGCAGGGCGAAGATATCTTAGATTTCGATAATGGCGTTACAGCTATGGGGTAGTTTTCTAAGCGTAGCTTTGATATGGTACAAAGCCTAAATAACGCAGCACCTAGTGAGGATCAAACTGTCTATTCAGTCGTAATTTATCTAGTGAGATAAGCTTGCTAAGCATTACCCCACGTCGAAGTGCCCCGTTACATCTATGTGTACGCCATTTGTATATGCTCACAAAAGTTAACTTTGGAGGCGATTCTAAATAAATTTATTCCCCTTTCACTCGCGAATTTAAAAAAAAATGCTTGATAATGATAGAGATTTTCCTTTTTTAGTATTAGAAAGAATATTATAAAATGATTATATCGGGTGGGAGAGTTAAACCTATTATTTAATATAGGATACATATGGGTTGGTCGATTGAACCGTTGGTTAAACCATAGAGTGTTCACTAGTAATTGTGAATTCATGGCTTGTATCTGGAAGTCCTGAAGAGATACATACTCTGATTCGTTGGAAAGAAGCGAATAAGCCGCACACGGACAGCTGAGTGTTAAGTGATGTGAAATATTCGCTAAAAATGCAGAACTGCATCAGAAAATTGTGACCCCTGTGGATTAAATACAATGTTCCGGTTCGAAATTCCAGGAAGGTTACCAAGTATGAATACCTTTTTGCGTCGGCTTAAATACTGAGCTCTACGTCCAAACGAGGCAGAAATAGTGCAGAAAGATTGTGCTCCGCCAGTCTCCAATTTGTGGAAACCCTGTTTGCGCGTCTTGAATATCAACATTCGAAATCCTATGTTTTGCTTCAAACGCTGATCTCTGGCTCAGTTAGGAAATACACTACTATCTTTGTAACAGGTAGGCCACAAATAAATAATTCAAATTGGCTTAATCTGGCACAAGGTCATCGTTGTGGAACACCGTGGGAATCAGACTCGCTACAGTGACAATGAGCTGCACTACTAGTGATTGATATACGGCGAGGCGCACGAAGATCAGACTTGTCTGGCATGAGGCCAAACTAATGGCGCACTCAGTAAGGATCGATTTCATTACAGTAGCAAACTAATGAATTTGATACCTGAAGAAGACCGGAAGACACAAGGGTCGAAACATGTTGGTTCGAATAGCAAAGAACACAATCACTAGCGAGGGATAGTTTTATCATCACTCTTTGACCTGTGGTCAGATCACTGAGAGATATTTAACCCATTGTTGGTTTTAAAATTATTTAACCAGTGCTCTGTTGAATAACGTAGTTCAAAAGCGTTTACGCGACCTTGTGGGTGATGAACTATACTCCACCCTGCAACCCTTATCCCACAGACGAAACGTTTCTAGCTTCTCACTACTCTATTGTTTTTACACTGTCAAATTTCCTAAAGAGTTATATTCCTTAGTTTCGTCAGCCCAGACCTTCACAGCTAGGGACCCGCCAATACTATGTTCACGGGGGCAAATCATCCCCATTCCTTTTGTGATTCATTGGTAAAGAGTAAATTACACTCAAACAGCTTCTTTGCCAGAACTGTTACTACATGGAACACATTCTCGGGACGATGATTTAATGACAACTTCGCCTCTTCAAATCGAGAGTCCATCGATATCTATCCGACACGTCCTCATAAATACATTTCTTTCTTTCTCTTTCCTCCGCAATTATAGCAATCCCACTAATTAACCCTCTACCTTGAGTGATCCTTGGGATTTGTATTGGGTGTACTATAGTATAAAAATACAAAAAGAAACAAGCCAGACTCTCTTATCTTTATAGTGAGTTTATTTAATAACGAGACTGAATTTGAAAGTACTCAAAATTGAGATCCGCTGTTTGCTTTAATACTTTACCGCCACCCAGTCTTTAACAAAAATGATCAGCTTTTGATAAAGAAATGTCATAGGTTTTAAGTCTTTCACTTCAAGAGTAAAGACCAGTGGTTCTTAGAGTCCCTTGCGATCCTAGGCTTTCTCAATTCCTCCCCAATTTTGAATTATCATCCAATATTTTTCCACCATTTTTCCTAGCTCTTCTCTTGTTAAAATCCCCCCCATCACCACCATGGATTTGAAATTCAGAAAGAGAGAGAGAGATAGAGAGAGCCAAGGGTCTTTTGTTCGATAATTACTGGCAAAAAAAACAAAATCGTCGTCATGGTTGACGATTTTTACAAAATAAGTAAAAAGAATAAATCAAGGATGTAATTAATCTATATACCGATTCATGATGAGGAAGAGAGAGATGAAAAATACTGGCGTAGAGGAGATGAGGGAAGGATATTTAAGAAAGTTGAATTTTTTTTTTTTTTGGATGATTCTTCGTGAGAAGTTCCCGAACAAGACAAACCGGAAGTTCAATCACAGAAGACGAAAAAGGAAAAAAAAAAGAAAGAAGGTTGCCATTATTTGGGAGAATAGCGACAATAGCGTGTTGGTGGCTGTGATAGTGAGAAAGAAGCTAAGGAAAATGGCGCAGACGGCATTGGTGCTAAAAGAACATTTTGGTGACGGAAATAAAAACATAAAAAGGTGTTTAACGAAACAAAAATGAGTGAAATAATGGCGGTTACTGACGCGTGAAGCAATGAAAGAACTATAAACATATGAATAGACAAACAGATTTAATAAAGAAAGAAATTGTTTTTATTGATATTTATTAAGCTTAATACAACACAAAGCCAACCGGGGGCAGGATGACTGTAGTGCTACAATCTTCCAAATGGGGAGAGCCTGCTCTGTTTGAAAATCAGCATTTGGAATCTGTGCTTTTGCGTCGACTCAAGCATAGAACGATGCATTCAGTAAAAAATACACAATGACTTCATTATTTATTCAGAATGAAGTCACCTGGGGATAAAAGTATCAGGAAGATTGTGTAGCAATAATTTTTGGATTGAGGTGAATCTTATTGTTTGCTTAGAAAATCAATTTTTAAAGTCCTTGCTTTTTATTGGGTAAGTAATAAGCTACTAGCCCAGCCACAAATGCTTAAAGTTGGATAATTCTGGCACAAGGACATAGTAGTGGGACACTCAGTGAGAATCAACGTCGCTGCAGCAGTAATGGTCTGCAAGATTAGCTTATTAAATAGTCGTGTACGGCTAACTTAGTTCAGTTTTATCTGGCATGAGGCCAAATTAATGGGGTTTCCCAGCGAGGATTGGTTTCACTCTTTGCAAACCGAATCTGGTTAACAATTGAATCATGATTAGCGGATTTTTGCCAAATAGAAATGATTAAAGGGTTTTTTCAAATTCGGCTAAAAATAAATATTTTTGTTGGTATTTTTTGAAAACACGGTTAATTGAAATAACCATTCATAATTCTTCTTTCTTTCTTTTTTCTTCTTTGTTTCTTTCTTTTTTTTTCTTTGTTTCTTTCTTTTTCAGCACATATTAATCACCTAACCCTACCTATATTATCTTTGATAAATAAAGGGTTCGGTTTGAAATTCCAAAACATATCACGGCCGAAACGTCATGAATATGGGAATAAAGATGAGGACAATAATCTGAACGATGTAAAGAGTTACAATACCTCATCACAGAAATATAGACAGATGTATTAATAAGAATAAAGAGAAAAAACAGAAAGACTGAAAATACCATTTGAAATATCTCTTTCGTTCCTGCGATTACCATAACTGGTTGGTTGGCTTTGTGTAGAACTTAGCTGAGTAAATATCAACAATAATATTATTTTAACTATAATACAGTTTTCGCATTTTCTTTTACACCCTCTGTCCAATAATACTTATTAAATTTAGCGTATGGTATTTGTCGCGAAACGGTCGTTACATTTCAGAATGAAAACAAAATAAAATACAAGCTCAATGAAAAGTAAAAAAAGTCAATTCAGTGCTTGAATCTATTCATTTTTAGAAACGTTTAAAAAATTTATATGTAACCATTTTTTTTTTTTTACTTTTCTGTCTACCATCAGGTTGGCTGAGGCTGAACTCAAGGAGAGTAACTGTTTACGCCATCTTGGCATGAAGTGGAGACTATATCGAATCAAGTGCTACGTCTACTGCAAGGTAGGTTGGTCCACTGTGTCGCGTCCACCCCCAAATTTTCTCGTCAGAATCCATCTTGCACATTCGTGTGTGTATTAAATAATGTTGCCATATCTAGTCTGGTGTTCCTGCTGTGCATCTTAAGATTCTTTACAAAATCCGGAGAAGGGTCTGCGATACAATCGATCCTAACCAGGTATCTCGTCTTCGGTCACTTTCTCACCGATATGACATGGCCCCACTCTGTCTCTTCTACAAATATTTTCATGACAAGTGCTCGGATGAGCTTTTTTTTCCTGGTGCCCCGACTACAGGAATTTAAGCGCGTTACTAGATTTGCAACTAGGTTTTACCGTTTTACTAGCTAGATGAAAACGCTATTTTTTACTCTTACAGTTTTTTTTTTCTCGCGCTTTCCACTTGCTTTCCTGATAACTACAATCTTCAAAAATTCAAATGCAACGTCAGTCGCCATCTTCTATCTTCTTGAACACTGTTCTTTTATTGTCCTGTCCTCAATCCTCTCCATTTTCAATCCTCTCATTCTCTTTCACTCCCTGTAACCCCTGCGTTCCAGTGGCATTGTGGCCTTGTTTGATGTGAAATGGTTAAAAAAAGAATTAAAATAATGCTAAAGTTAAACTTAGTACTGCTTTGTGATCAATTTTCCGCACATTTTTAGAACGCTGCAACAAATACTCTAATACACCATTTCGAAGACTATTTGTCATTTTGAATTTTTATTATACATGTTCTTAAATTTCCACCCATGATTGATATTTTCTGTTAAAATAGCAGAAGAGCAATTTTAAAATTCTTAATATTTTCTACATTTTGAAATAATTGTTTATTGTTATAAAAATATTACTACTGGCAGGTTTAAACATAAGATCACAAAGTTTTCTCAAGCAGAACCAATAATAAGAGTTGCTAATAATGAAAAGAAAAAAATATACAAATGTAACAACTATTATAGGACAGAGGGATAATAATAATAATAATAATAATAATAATAATAATAATAATAATAATAATAATAATAATAATCTTATTGAAAGGATCCCTGGTAGCCTTAAAGAAATACAAAACATTGTACTCACAAGTACATCTCACCCATTACAAAATGCATAATGTGTGTGACTTTAGTTTGTTTTCTTTTTGCTTTTTAGAAAAATGTTTAGTGGAAAATGTCATGATGCCATTTCTGACGTTAGGTCTCTGGTTGGGACCCGGAAGGAAATGATTGTACGGCAGAAATCGAAGGAAATAATAATAATAATAATAATAATAATAATAATAATAATAATAATAATAATAATAGTCCTGGTAGCCCAAGCCTTAAAGAAATACAAAAAATGTACTCACAAGTACAGCCCACACCTTACGAAGAGATTTATCTACGTAAAATATGAGTAGTGTTGGCTTTTTTTATCTCAAAAAATGCTATGTGGAAAATATCATGATGACATTACTGATCTTAGGTCACTGGTTGCTACCCGGAAAGAAAAGGGTGTATACAGAAGAAGAAATAATAATAATAATAATAATAATAATAATAATAATAATAATAATCTTAGAGAAGAACACGATTTAAGAAGACAAAAAGAAAAGCGTTAGTTAAATCGTGCTCTTTAAGTGTTGCAAAATATTGGAAGAGTTGCATCAATCATTTTGTTTAATAATAATAATAATAATAATAATTTCCATTCAGAACTAATGGACACCAAATATAAAATTAATGGGGAACTGAAGCCAATGATTAAAAATAAATTAACTTTCTACTTTTTGTAGAAAAAAATGGAATTACAAGTGTATGCCGTTCTTGTTTTTGGTGCATTACCGTCTTTTCAGTTTGACAACTGAAGATGCAATTTCGTCTTAAAGACTGCGGTAGTGAAACCAATACATGCTGGAGCAGTTTGGCTGATACAACATTGTTCACAGCGTACTGACAAACTGAAGCTACCATAAGCCATTAACAGCTTTATCGAATGTCTTTTTGTAAACCCAGTAGGTTAAATTCATAGGATTTTTTTAAAAAAACAGATAAGGAATCAAATACTTTCAATATGAAGAAAAGGGGTAATAAACCCTTCAAATGGGTGTATGGGAGAAAAAGAGTAAATTCTTTAAAAGTTACATACAAGATGGCGTCAGAAAATTATTGATTTCAATTATAAATATTAAATTTCTTTTGATTTTTTTTATAAAAATGTTTCCTTGATGTTTCTTTTATAATAAAATGGTTTTAAATGATAAAACTGCTTTTCATTACGTAAATCAGAAAAAAAATGATTTGTTGTTGCTTGTTTTATTGTTGTTGTTGTTGAGTGTTTTTTTCGGTTTTGTTTGTAAAATCTCATAAACGAAAGTATCGTGAGAGTTGGGTACGTGATTCTCGCGACAGCGCCTTGATTGTTTAACTTCGTAATTTCTTACTTCTCATATCTCCAGAATCCAGTTCAAAGACCGTTTTGCGGGGGAGCTTTGAAATCGACCTTTGGGCTACGAGCAAATTTGTTTCTGTCATGAATGTGTGTATTTATTCTTCTGCTGATATATATATATATATATATATATATATATATATATATATATATATATATATATATATATATATATATATATAATAACTTTAATTACTGTATATGACTTTATGTGTACACATTTCTTTAATTAACGTATATGTATGCATGTATGTATGGATATATATGGTATAATAAGTTTTCAAAACTTGCAGTGGAACATTTATATAGAGTAATAAAAATAAATAAATTAAAGAATGCATATATATGCATATATTTCTTTAACTATCATACACACACACTGCACTGACACACACATATATAATGAATTTTCAAAATGTTACGATGGAATACACACACACATACGGTTATTAAGGCAACACACACATATATACATAGTATAATTATTTTTCAATATGTTGCGATTGAATTTATATATATATATATATATTTATATCTATCTCTCTCTCTCTCTCTCTCTCTATATATATATATATATATATATATATATATATATATATATATATATATATATATATATTATTTTACCTAACTCCCGGTTTAGACTCCTTTCCCGTCTTTTGAACAGAAGTAATCCCTTGTTTCCTTTTTAGGACTTAAGTTCCGGTTGCTCCTCTTAAAGTTTTCTCATTTTCTTTATCTCTCAGAAATCTCTTGCATCTTAGTGGCATTATCGCCTTGCTTGGAGTGAAATGATTAAAACAAAGCAAAATAATAGAGTAATATACAGAAAATACATCTATACATGTATATTAGGTCAAATCAAAACTTCATGAAGAATTTTTGCCCTTTTATTCCATTACTTTTCACTATCATTGAGGCAGCTTCTTAATTCCATCCTCCCAGAACTTGGAATCTTTCCAGGCGATGAAATGGTCTAAGTGGCTTTTACAGGCTTCCAGAGAACTGAAGTTCTTCTCATTAAAATAATTTTGTTGGCGAACAAAATGATAATTCGAAGGTGCCATTTTTTTTTTTTTTTTTTTTTTTTTACGAAGAATCGTTTTTTAAGGAAATCTTTGCCGTTTTATAGATTGCCAGTTTATAAATTGCCATCGTAAAAATATGCACAGACATTCACGCCCTTATTTTTTTTCTTGCGCTCCAAAACTGATACGAATTTGAATCAGAATAAATACAACAGCAGCTTCCCAAATTCCACTGTCGAGAAAAAGACTTACTTTTTCTTATCTGGATTTTGCACTAGAAGAAGGTCGAAGAATGGATCTGCCAAAACGATTGGGTAACAACAAAATGAGCAAAAAGAACGAACCAGAAGTACTCTTATCATTATAAGGACTCCAAATTAAAGGATGAAACTTGTCTCTAATATTTTCCAAACTGTGTTTTACATGTTGTTTAAATGCCTAAAATTTCGATAATGACAATTCTTTTAAAATTTTATTTTCCTTATATTGTGTATGCGCTGGTTATTATTATTTTTTTCGGCGATAAATAATGAGGAAAGAGGGCTTGGAGAATTTGACGCTCACAGGACATATTGAAGGCAAGAATGGTAGAGGGAAACATTGAGTAACCGAACAAGCTAGCTTGTGTAAACGGATGTCAGAACAAGGATTAGGGAGGATAGTAAGGAGAAAAAAAAACATTACTTAGAGCTAAGACGGATAAGACGTAGTGGAGAGCCATGATCGAAAATGTCCTAAAGAGACAAAGCAAAATACAGAATATAAATGAAATAAAATTATACGCCGATTTTGTGTTTTAATTACACCCACACAAACGTACTGTATAAAACTGTATATTAAATTTCTCGTTAATGTATTGTTACATATATGTACACATACACACAAAATATATATATATATATATATATATATATATATATATATATATATGCATAAAAAATGGAAACTCAGTAATAAGTTATTTAAAACAGGCGGACAATATTGTATATATATGTATGTATGTATGTATGTATGTATGTATGTGTGAGGCACTTCGAGGCGGTGTAATGGTTAGCAAGCTTGTTTCGCTAGAATAATTACGAGTGAGTTCGATACTTACTGGGCGCTCCATACTTTCGGCCTTGTGCCACATCTAAGCTAAGCTTGGAAAATCACTGTATGTGTGTTTTATATAATTTATGTCTTCATAAAAAGGATGGGATTTGATATTTGTAGAGAGCTTGATTAATTCTTTTTTCGTTGGAAAATCAATCGCGTAATGGTAAGCGAACAGATTTACGATCAGTAGCTTTTGAGGGCAACTCGTCTTTCACTTAATATTTTATTAAGGTATTTTATAATGTTGGCAATATAGTATGATTTAGAATGAGATTTTTTTACCAACTAAGGTTGAATATGACACAAGGTCGTTTTAACGTAGGGAGTGCCATACGCATACTTATGCATATCGGCTAAGGACAAAAATTGATTATTGCCCAGTCCTTACGATAACTGTCACGCTGGCGTCGGTATTACATCGACCCAGTCACTTTAGTACAATGTGTGTGTGTGTGTGTGGGGGGTGATGTCACAGTTGTTGCGGCAGGGTTAACCGGCAGCGCACAAATATTAACAGTTTATATCTGTAAGTAAATTATTTAGAATTAATATAAATAAAAGGTTTGTAACTTCGCTGAGTGATGTTAACTTCAGCATACCGACTCCAGAGTTTCGTAGACGGACATGTCCGTCCACTCGTCAAGGCGTTAATTATTTATATAGATTTCAAAATTATTTAGGAATAATCAGGTTATTTAGGAATAATCAGGTACAAATTTTCAAGGTAATATTTTTTCAGGTCAATTCAAGAAATAGATAGACTGACAGAAAGAGGTTGTTGTGCAGGTGATGTAACGTTTTTCAACAAGGAAAGCAGAATCGGCAAACCTCGAGGATGTTCATGTTCATCCGGCACTAATTCCAATGGGAAAAGGCATGAAACCACATTTCTTTGCACTCTCTCGTGTTATGGGTTTGGGTTTATTTTGTTTTACGGCATATCAACCTCAATGGGTTATTTACTGTCAACAAGATTTTTAGAATATATTCATATGAATAAAATATGTATTCTTTTCAAGAAATCAGTTGTAGGAAATCAAGTTTTATTGACGTATTTTTGTAAAGAGGGTTTGAATAATGGTTCAGTGATACAAGCTTTACTAATTAACCCATAGCCCGGGAGAGAAAATGTGGATTCATACCTTACCCAAAGGTATTTGCGCGTAAATGAATCTACCAAACCTAACAGGAATTGGAACTTGGCTCACCAATTAACAATTCCGAACTATTATACATTACACGACCCGCACATCCAAACTTACAGCACCTGGTATTTCTAAGCGGTCACCCATCTAGGTACTGATCAGGCTCGACGTTGCTTAACTTCAGCGATCGGATAGGAACCGGTGTTTCAACGTGATGTGGTTATAAACTGTCGCCTATTATCAGATACCTTGTCATTGATTACTTTGACAAGACTTTCTATCGTAACTATACCTAATCAATAAACATGAAAACAACTTGCATTATTTTTATGTCCTAGGGACGGTTTTGAATTTATCAGTACCAAATGGAGAGAGAGAGAGGCGGGAAAAATAGAATTAAATAAAACATATTTTTAAAATAATATTTAAATAATATATATAAGTTTATGATTATGAACTTTTACAATGCCACAATAATATTTTTTTATCCTTAATTAGTTAAAAAGACAAGGATGTGTACAGTTTTAATCGATTAAAGATTATTGATTAGATTGAAGTTTTATTAATTGCAATGAAATAAAAAAAACACAAAATTTAAATATTCAAATTCTTTATTATTAATTTTTGATGGCGGGAAATTCATAAATATATAAATAGAATTAATTCACAAGATCTCATTAATTAGAAAAGAAAGTTATGAACAGTCCAGAGTTTCTCTTCGGCAGTGCAAAATGCATTTGAAATTATTTTGTTTTTGATGAACGATTCAACCTCATTTTAGACGAAATGAAGCACATGCGCCTGACACGCTCAAATCGACCATTTTTCAAATCGCAGAACGAATATTCCCCACTTACTTAAAAACAAAATAAAGTTCTCCATGAATAGCAAAACTAATTATAAATGTTGTTTAGTAGCGACAATAAGAAATCATTTTATTATATATGAAACGTATATCGTATAAAGATTGTTTTATATATATATATATATATATATATATATATATATATATATATATATATATATATATATATATATATATATATATATTTGAATAAAAACAGACCATTTTAAGGTTCCATGTAATAACTTATTTCACCACAGCCCTTTTAAAGGTCTCTGGATCATCAGACTTTACTTCCAAAGGTTAATAATTTATTACATGGAACCTTAAAGTGGTCTGTTTTTATTCAAATTTATTTGCTTTGAATTTACATTGAGCTCTCTGGATATCATCCTCCTTGGGTCTACCCATACGAATTACCTAGTTTTGCATAAACTATATATATATATATATATATAGATATATATTACATAACGTGTTGGTATATATTAGGTGGATGGCTGGCCACTCGTATCCGAGGATGCCCATCTACTAGAGCGACTAGCTAATCCCTGTTGCAGACGCCTGCTCAAGTACATTTGTGCATGTTCAACACCCACAGAGCCCACCTGTGATTTATACTGCAACTATGTTGGGCGGACCTTAGTTATAGTTTCTGGGAGAGAGGGGGCTATCTAATGTGACCAGTAGTCTGAACAAGGCAAGTCAGCACGTTCAAACTCTCGGTCACGATGACTTATGACTTCGTGCCAGTACAATCATCGACAGCTCTCAAAGTGTTCCCTCTACCCAATTTCCCTCACAGGGAATGAGTCAACTCGTGGTATGGTTTTCAGGCACTTTCCACCTCCTCCAGTCCGATAACATCAAGATATAACGTTAATGCAAGGTTCTATTCAAGTATTTGGAGAAGCTGAACAGCGAGAAAAGTCCGAATGTATTACGAACATTTGCTGCTAACTTTTCGTGAGCAATATTCTTTGTAGACTCGAATTATCGATTACGTTTTTCGAACCATTAACCGTCAGGCAAAACCTGTACTTATCCACAGTTTGATTTCAATTAGTAGTCAATTTCCATAAACTTATGAACATTAACTCATATTAAATATATGCTAAATGCGTTTAATGAATAATAAGTTATATAAAATCTTCGTGTTGCATGGGATTCATGCGAGGAAATATCAGAGGTTTGAAATGAATTTAATTTCTACCAGGGACCATGATCTAAGTAGAGTTGATCTGCGGTGACTCCAATATGCGTATACTTGCCAAAGTATGTTTAACACTTACTTTGATCATCTGAGAATGTCAAAAACACTAAGCTCTCAGTGGATAGACCTAGAAGATGATCTGAAAGCCGCTATGTTCAGAATCGGGTCTCAAGGGGTGTCTGTGAGCGCATTAGCATAAGCAAGGAAGTGAACCCGGCTGAACTTAGGATATGCACACAAGAGACTAGCGGCGGATCACAGGAAGTTATATAAACGCCCGACATACGAGAGTGACAAGGAGAATCCCTCACACGAGAAAGATCGAACAATTGAAGAAAGACCCGGAACAACATACCTCGAATTTGATCAACTTTAACTTGATGGAGTCCAGAATGGATAAACAATTATTTTACGTATGAACAATTTAGTGTCGTATTGTTAAAAAAAACACGATTATAAAAACAATTCTAGAAATCAGAAAATGTTTTTAGTTTTTCATCAGTAGAAACTATGAATTGCTAAATGAATTTGAGAAGATTTTGGCTTGTAAGAAAGAAAAAAAATTGGTGGTTTTGAGAGAAGATCGGCGAGGGATTTATTTTTGTTTGTTGGGAACTTCTTAGGTATGTATTTAGAAAAAAAAAATTGGGGAATTCTGGATAATTCTTTTGCTTTTGCCATTTTTATATCTCTAACCTGGTAACTGTATTTTTTCTTTTGTAGAATTGGGACATTTGAAAAAGAAATAAGCATCACAGAAAAAACGGATGGAAGCATTGGATTGGCATAAATACGTAAAAAGATAAATGTGTACATACATCAACACACTCTTATATACAAGCATACATACATAAGCATATATATATATATATATATGTGTATATATATACATACATTTTAATGACTTTAAGCATACATATATATATATATATATATATATATATATATATATATATATTTGAACGTTATTTTTTTTTCAGTGGATACCCATATTTGAGTACAGGCTCCGTTTATTTTAAACTATATTATATTTCGTCTACCAACCTGAACATTCGAGAAATCTTATTAAAGGGGTCGCATTTTATTAAATAAGATTTCTCAAATATTCAGGCGGGTAGAACGAAATATATATATTTTAAAATAAACGGGCGTCTACTCAAATATGGGTATACACGAAAAAATGTTTTAATAAAGGAAATATGTGGGATAAGTACATATATATATATATATATATATATATATATATATATATATATATATATATATATATATATATATATATATATATTCATTCATAATTATATATATAAATTTCTTGTGCCTATATATATATATATATATATATATATATATATATATATATATATATATATATATATATATATATATATATAAACATCAAAAAGACATCTTTCCGACCTCAAGTTTCGTAGATATGCGCTTAAGTCAGGGCCAAATAAATCTATTGGACTTATTAACATATAATATATCTAAACAGTTATCATACAAATATACCATCTGTTAATGAGTTCACTAGATTTATCTGACCCTGACGAGCGGTGTATCTGTGAGACTAGATGTCAGAAAGATAGGTCTTTAGAACATTTCTTTTTTTTTAGTAAGATTGAGCACTTTGTTTAAAAAAAATTTGCTCGCATTCAAACGCATTAAACTCTAGTAATTTAGTGGATTATGTGTTTTTAGGCGTTATATATATATATATATATATATATATATATATATATATATATATATATATATATATATATATATATATATATATATATATATATATATAAAAAATGATAAGTTTTAAGGTATGTTATATTTATGGGTTAAAGTGCTCAATATCAGGAATAGAACATATATAAATATAGTGTACATTGAAGACAACCCCCAGAGGCGACAGTCTGTTTTCATGCTTAAACGCAATCGTCAGTCCATATGCGTTGTGTTTTGCATGAAACAGACTGTCGGCTCTGGGTGTTGACTAAAAAATGTCCACTTATATATATATATATATATATATATATATATATATATATATATATATATATATATATATATATATATCGTTTCAAATTCGCTATCATTATTGGGCACACGATATCGGAGATAGAGATTTGTAGATATGATTGTAGGCAGTGTGACCACCGCATAGTGACTAGCAGTTTGAAAACCGCTTGATGACTGAAACTGACACTCACCATACAGTATTGACTTCTATGTTCTCGCCCTATCTATCTATCTATCTATCTATCTATCTATCTATCTATCTATCTAACCATAATAATTTTGATTTTTTAATAAAAAATACAATACATACACACACATCTATATAAATATGTATCTGTTTGTGAGTACGTATTTCGATATTCACTTAAGTTTAATTCGGGCCAAAAGAGGGAAGCACAGTGAGAATCGATCATTCCAACAGTAGTTGGCGTAATAATACTTGTAGAAATCTAAGATAAGCCTGTGTCTTGAGGGGACACAGCATATAAAGCCGTATTTGTGCACGTCTGTGCGTGTGTGCGCGCGTGCCCGTGTGTCTCTGTGTGTGCCCGAGCTCGTGTGTGACAGTGTGCTCATATGTATAAATATTTCTACCAAAACAATATTGTATATTGTAAAATTATAAAAAAAAAACAAAACGCCTAACCAGTTGTAGAATGGGGAGTGGCCATTTTGAACGAATTTTTAAGTGATTTTTACAAGATGCTCGCCGAATAAAATCTTTGAGTTATCTCATCGTTTTGCACTAGACACAAGACTGGAAGTTTAACTTAGGATTTATATTTTCTCCTATAATTTCCACTTTTGTAAATGGCGAAATGTATATCCTATTTTTCCTAAATTCCGCTTTTGTAAAATTTCTATTTTATTTTTTCGTGAATTTTTTTGACAATGAAAATAGGACACAAGTAAGAAAAGGTTTAGAAACACTGGTATATCGCTTATAATTAGGCAAATTTCTTTCAAAGCTCGTTTGTTGTTTTCCTACCCGAGAGGAAAAGAACACGTCTTGTCGATAATATTTTTCCTACTGTGGTGGTTATGAGAATTTTCAAAAGATTTAAAGATAATTGCTCAAGGGCTGAGAAAAAAGAAAACAAGATGGAAAAAAAATATAAAATATCCGAAAGAACTAAAGTATTTGCTTGAATGTCAATTCTGTTAATTCTTCGTTAAAAAGATAATTGGATAAAAGACGCTCGTATTCATCTTAAATGTTTTTGTTTTTTTTCACGCCTGGATAGATAGAGATAGATTCAAAAGCCTTAGTACATACTACGCTTATTTTGCAGTTAGAGTTAAACATTTAAAGGTAGAAGACATGAAATTAGCTCGATAAAGATTTGAACGAGTAAACTAAATATATCAGAGTGTCCTTTGTTATTCATAACATTTGAGTTTGATAATCTCCGAGGGAAAGCAATGAACTCATGATCTTTGATGCAGTTTGGATGTTCGAACCACATCAACATATTTACATGAGAGTTGGGTATTCAAACGTTATCGGCATGACCAAGAAGACATTTTAAATTCTGACATTTGGTCATTTTGTCAATTGATCGAAGTGAGAAGGTATTTATCACATCTCCTCTCTGTCTCTGTCTGTCTCTCTCTCTCTCTCTCTCACACACACTTTTCTTTATATATATATATATATATATATATATATATATATATATATATATATATATATATATATATATACGAGTGGTAGATAAAAGGTTCTTGATCTGGCCAAAGAAAAGACGCGATTCCAAAATGAATTGTGATTTGTGGTCATTTAGTCTTTTTTTTTTTAAAATTGTTCGAGTCAAGGATTTTTCATCACACCCCACGTATACAGACATGCACACACAACGTATATATATATATATATATATATATATATATATATATATATATGCACACACTTATACATGCAAACACACATACTCTCTCTCTCCCTCTCTCTCTCTCTCTATATATATATATATATATAGGTGTGTGTATGTGTGTGTGCGTGTGTTGCATAAGAGAGATGCATATATAATTTGCTCTGTCAAAGATGACTATAAATGCAGCAATAATTTACTCTCAAAAGTCCCTTTACTGTAAAGTACCTGTTCGGACAAATGCTTTCTCAGCAATCATCTGCTATGAGGCATTTTTACAAAGATATTTAACGATAAAACAGATGAGTGCATTCAGACTTTTCTCAAGGGGATTAATGCTACATATTCATAAGAATCCGTAACTTTAACACGTGTGTGTGTGTGCGCGCGCGTGCACGCGCGTATACAAAAGTTTTTTTGGGGACAAGTGTATGTCCGTATGTAGAGTCAGATGCAAAATTTTCCGAAACTTATCATCCCGACTCAAAGTTTCGCATTTTGCATCCGCTAAAGAGTAATATTTTTCATATGTAGTAATGTTATATGTTATATATATATATATTGTTGTGTATGATACACCTAATTTACATAAGTGAAGTACCGACCATATAAATATGGGTTGGTACCGGAAGACGACGGAAGATTAAGAGATCGAATCCAGAGACTCTGCCCGACTGCGACTTAGTCAACCCATTCTGCAGGAACAGTCTTCCCAAGAATATACCAAAACTACCTGTAAATATTGTGTACCTTTTTTCATTATTTCAATACATTTTGTTACGTACATTTTGTGTTGTATTATTATTATTCCATGCTTATTCAAGCTTCAACATATATATATATATATATATATATACACACACACACACACACATATATATATATATATATATATATATATATATAGATAATATTAGTGGAAAATATACATACATATGAAAAATATATCTAAAAAATTCCCATACATGTATATTTTCAGAAAAAAATTTTTCCAAGAGGAAGGATCCAGGTAGAACTCAATGTCTAGGACAGAGTAAGGATATAATAAAAGGCTTAAACACTAATATTCCATGGTCATAATTTATTCCATTGGAATCGTAAATACGATCAAATCATCAGACCTACAAATTCAAAACGATTTGATTTGGAATAATGGTGTTTAAACCTTTTTATTATTTCTTTATATATATATATATATATATATATATATATATATATATATATATATCCACACAAGTTCCATTAAAGACGACTGACAAGGTACATTAGGCATTTTTTTCATTTTTCTTGTGTTTATATGTGTTTTCTTTTTTTCGGTCATAAAGTATGCAAACATTGTCTAAATATTCTATTTATTCGAGCATTTTGGGCTATTCTATAAAAACTGCTTTGATAATGGCTGACATTATCAAGGGTGTTTTTTATTTTTTTATTTTATTAACGGGACAAAAAGCTTAATCGTACTACCTTGTCACTCTTTAAAGAAACTTGTGTAAAAGAGGAATTTTTGCCCAAATACTCAATCATATATATATATATATATATATGTGTATGTGTGTGTGTGCGTGCAAATATATTAAAAATAGGAAAGAACCGTTAGTTTAATAATCCGAAGTTCTTTAGTATTTTTGTTTTTATTTTTAAAAAACGGTGCTCGATGCACAAGTAGAGTCTATATAATTATTTTTTTTAAATTAAAATTTTATCACTACATACCATTTTCAAAAACAGCTTCTATTTTTGAAAATGGTAATTCCTAAATTATTAAAAAATTGATTATAATATATATACTGGAAACTCTTGTTTGAATAAACGCTCAGTTTATTAATTAAACCGCATTAATTACATTTACCGGTCTGAATGTCCGGAAAAACTCGTGTAAGATATGTGTTACCCTGACAGGAATCTAACCTGTATCCCATACGGAAGCATCATTAAGACTGACGTGCTATGACCGTTCAGCCACAGAGAACTTTCGGTTAGCAAAACTCTAAGTACTGCTTCTTAACTCACAACTTCGCCGATTTTCTCGATCTATGATAGCTGTTTTGAAATTGTAGCCTAATATAAACAATGACAACATATATGAAATGGATTTTCTACAATATTTCTCGAACATTCAGGGCAATAAATGTAATTAATACTGTTTAATTAAAAAAACAGAATATTTACTCAAATAAGTGTATCCATAAACAGAAAATTTATTATTATATTTGTCGGATTTAATCCATTTCCTATGATATATATATATATATATATATATATATATATATATATATATATATATATATATATATATAAATCATTGGGTATTTTTTCGTCTTTGTTCGAATATTGCTATATGGCAAAGAGTTCATTTGATTCTTTTGATAAAGTTCTTTGCTTTTGCCAGCATTGTCGAAAGCAAGCATCAAATAATCACAGAGACTAAAATTAAGAGCATTAGCCACAATTACATTGAAATGGTTACAGTTTTCACTTGTATCAGACATAAAAAGATAGCGTGTAGAAGTATGTCTAGGTGATGTTGTATTAAACACAAGAACAACAATTATTAAAACCTGCATAAAAAATGTCTCAGGATAAGCTATTTTCTTTCTGAATTTCTGTCGGCGTGATTGTTTGGTAGTCTTCTACGAGGTGGAAATCATAAGGGCATTACCAGAAGAATAAAATTGCCAAAATTATCTCTTTGCCATATGACATCGTTTGAACAGTGGTCGGGAGCAATAAGACATGTAATAACTGAGTCTTTTATGAGAAACTGATGACTGTCTTAATTGGTTTGTGTTTTATGACGTAAATCATTGACCACTTTTAAAACAACGATTGCTTACAATCTCTATATGAACTCATATGTACGCCAATAAAGGTGACAATAAGAGCATAAAACACACATAGACATTCATATATGTTGGAATATAGAAATATAGTTTTAAGGTGTGCTATATTTATGGGATAAAATGGTCAATATCAGAGATAGAGCGCATGTAAATATAAAAGTGAACAATGAAGTCAACACTCAGGCGTGACGGGATGTTTCATGCTAGACGCAGCCTGACGATTGCGTCTAGCACGAAACAGCCTCTAAGTATTGACTTCAATGTTCTTTTTTATATTTATTTATAAGTTGGAATATATATATATATATATATATATATATATATATATATATATATATATATATATATATATATATTTAAAAGCGTTTACTCGCTCTTGTAGGTGATTCATTATTTTCAAACTCTAAACCTTTTTCTTCCCATAGAAAAAAAAAGCCATGTAAAATATTCTGACGAGCTACACTCCCTAGTCTCACTAGTTCAGACCTTTACAGCTAAGACTTGGCACGCCATATACACAGTGGTGAACCATTCTCATTCTCTTCTTATTTAACTGGTAAAGTGGTAGTTCTAATACTGTTTAATACTTCTTCCCAAGAGCGACTGTTTTATGGAACAGACTCCCGAGAGGTTGCTTCCCCGATTCCCACAGTCTGAATCATTTGAAGACTAGGGTCAACTTTATGCTATATATCCTCATAATCTGCAATTTTTACGTCCATTCGACGAGCTCATTGCGTAACCCTCTAACCTGAGTGGCTCTTTAGCCCGGCATGGGGTGAAAAATAAGGTAAAAAATGTATTTGAGTAAAGTTTGGATGAGAAACTGACGGAACTATAGATACATAAAACAATTTGAAAAAAATTTTATTTTGAAATGTTTCGCTGAACAACCGGCTTCATAAGGAAAAATGAATTTTATTTTTTGTTTTTACAAAGTGTCTATTTATTATTCCGTTGTATTTTTCTCCTACTTCACACTCTCTCTCGCATTCTGTCTGCCTGTCTCTCTCTCTCTCTCTCTCTATATATATATATATATATATATATATATATATATATATATATATATATGATGGGGATTAGATGGGTTTGGTGGAAAACAGTTGGATCTTTACATTTTTTATTTACTTGTTAACGTTTCGCTCTGTACGAGCATTATGGGAACGACTGAATAAATCATAGTAAAGAAATTTTAAAATTTTATTCACTGTTAAAACTTTTCAAATTAACCAGGTCAAAAAATTAACGGTTTCTTCACTTACATTTTGTCAGTTGTTTTGAAAATGTTTTTTCAGGGTGAAACGTTAACAGGTAAATAATTCATATCAATCATTTTTATATATATATATATATATATATATATATATATATATATATATATATATATATATATATAATACAAATAAATTCAGTTCGTTTGGAAAGGAAATCATTTTGTTGATCCCAACAAACCGATCGGAATATTTTGGAGAAGTTAGTTCATCTTGCAATGACATATAATTGTAAAATGGAGAAAATTAACGGGTCTAACTTGTAGTTAGCGTTTTCTGTATAAGGTTACATCTAGGAGTTTTCCCTTTTAAAATAATTTCACAAGGTTTCTTTAACATAATATATATATATATATATATATATATATATATATATATATATATATATATATATATATATATATATTGTATGTGTGTGTAAAAAAAATAAATGGGGGATTTGCTCATTGCAAATTGCTTGCTCTTCAACCTTGATTTCACCCCCGATTTCATTTTTGCTGTATTTCTGTCCCACTAGAAAGAATAGACGAAGAAGAGAATAGAAAGCAATAAGCGGGCAATTGTAAAAAGAAAAAGGAAGGAACAAAAATAAAGAAAAAGAAAAAATAATAATAAAAAAAAAACCATGAAGAAGACCCTACGATTATTACGACGGCCACCCCCAGGATAATCTCTGTCACCAACAGCAACAATAACGATAGCAACAACAAAATGATTATCATCATCAGCAGCAGTTGCAACCACAGTTACAGTAGAGTAAGCAGACAATAAAAATAATAATTCAAAAAGATTAATGGCACCAATGATACACCATACATTTTGGAGGGGTAACCATAATATGTTTGGCGTCTCCAAAGAAATGATAATTATATATCATACATATTTCTGTACAAATCATAAGAATTATATTTGGATTTATATATTTATATATATATCATTTGAAGTATAATTTGAAGTTATGATATACAATAAGTATATAACCATATATATATATATATATATATATATATATATATATATATATATATATATATATATTAGACATTTTATGTTTATACATTCTTTTTATAGATAGAAAGATTTAAGTAAATGCTCTGTTTTGTTGTTTTTTTTGTTTTTTTTGTTTTTTTTTTTTATAAACAGTATTAAACAACATTTAGCGGCCTGAATGCCGAGAATTTTCACAGAAAATATTCGTGAAAATTTCTCGGACATTCAGGCCGGTAAATGTTGTTTAATACTATTTATTATAAAAAACAGAGCATTTACTTAAATATTTCTATCTATAAAAGAATGTATAAACATAAAAATGTCTTAAAAATAAATGTCGGACTTTGTCCATTTCATTTATATATATATATATATATATATATATATATATATATATATATATATATATATATATACATGGCAAGATATATATATATATATATATATATCTTGCCATGTATATATATATATCTTGCCATGTATATATATATATATATATATATATATATATATATAAAGAATGAATGAATGATCGCCCGTCTGTTTTTTTTCTTGCTCTCCGCCATTCCAGTCACGTGATCAATAAAAGACTATAGGTGTCGTCTGTTTCTTTTGAGTGTTCTTTCCTCATTTAACTTTTCTTCTGTTTAATCCTTTACTCTTCCAAATATTACCGTTTAAAAAAAAGTATGATAGCATTTGTAAATGTTCTTAATTTTTCTTTCTTCTTTCTCTCATATTTGTCACCTTCATCAGAAAAAAAAGTCACATCCGGGTGGATTTCTCTTTTAAAATAATCTCCAGGTTTCTTTAACTTAATATATATATATATATATATATATATATATATAAAAAAAACAAAAGAAACTCTTAGGGGATTTTCTCGTGCAAGTTGCTTGCTCTTCATCCTTGATTTTCACCCCAGATGTCGTTTCTGATGTAATTCTGTCCCACTCCAACTTTTTCTAACTCTGTCTCATTTTTTTTCTCTCTCTCTCTCTCTATCTCTTTATCCCAGCTGTCAGTTGGCACGGTCTTAGCTAGCGTGGACACAACCCTTGACCATCAGTGCACCTTCCTCGTAATCATAAAGGGCGGGCCACACGAAGAAGTTGATGTTGCTCTTTTCGCCTTTGTCACATGACCACCAGAGCCGGTGTCGATCGACATTGAACACCGTGTCGTTGGTCGTCAGACACATAGCTGGAGTCTGAATCACCATCTGCCACGTGACACGCGCACATTCGTGCAGGTAGCGACTCAGAGTCTTGTTCTCCAGGCACGACGACACAAAGTAGGGGAATTCTCCTGATTTTTGAGCCAGAGCGACAGCAATCTGTGAAATAGAAAGAAAATGAACAATTTATACGAAAGCATATTAAAAATAAAACGTAATATTTATTTATTTATTTATTACTATGAACGTTGTTTTTAGTGGGTACACGTATTTGAATTGCTATCCCTGTTTTTCTTTTATATTCTTAGACAGTGAAATTAATAACAACCGGCTTACACTGAGAAGTAAAGACTGATTTCGTCTCTCTTACCTTTTCCATCAGGGTGTTCTTAATAGGTTAGGAGACGTCCTTTGAATCTGAGAAGGAGTCGTGTATTCAAGAACAATGAATAAAAGTGCTGAATTTGCCGAGGAAATAGACAAAGCGAAACAAATAAGATAGAATATTCTATTCTATTGGGAACATTTTTGTAAAGAGAAAGTTTAGAGGATAATTCATGTGAACTCAAGAAATGTTCTTAAGAGTCTCTTTAAAGATTCAAGAAAAATTATTGTTTACGCCATGTGCGTCTATTGTCCGAAGCTCTAATTTTAGCGTCCTATCCTGATCTCGGTCCGATGTGAAAGAACTAGTCTCTTCGAATTCACAATACGCAAGCTTTTTTTTTTTTTTTTTACGCACACGCAAAAGCTGAAAAGGAGTCGCTGCTTCTGATAGGGATATTGACATATGCGTGTCTAGCGGAATAATTTTAACGACTGCTGCAAACGAAACCGCGTTCATAGCCGAAACGTGTCATTACTAATTCGGCTACGGAAGTCGCGTTGATAGACCAAGGTTTGAATTACCTTTTTAAGGAAAGTACAATTTTTCTCGTTAGGACTTCTACGAATCTATATTCGGTTTCGTACCCGAAAAATAAATAACACTAATTTTGGAATGGATATACGTATACATATTAAAATCAAAAAACGAAGCAAAACAGAAACGTTTATCGTAATAAAGAAATAATGTCGGATAAAAAAAAAATTAATTAAAACATCTTTCTATAAATATAGGCGGATGCATATTAATATATTATAGCACACACACACACACACACACACACACACACACACACACACACACACACACACACATTTATATATATATATATGTATATAATATAAAAAAAAAGAAAGAACAGTAAGATATAAAATCCGGTGTTCTTATGAAATGGAACTAATGCTTTTAATTTAATTGCAAAATTAAATTCGGGGTTTTTAGCTTCTATTTTTGAAACATGGTTGGAACTGTGTAGCGAAAAAAAACCATATTTTAAATCAATTAATTTATAATATATATATGTATAGAAAGAAAGAAAGAAAGAAAGAAAGAAAGAAAGAAATATTTATATCAATATATAAAATTAAATGTTCGACTTGTCTTACCCGATCCCGAGTTTGGCGGTAGCCACTTGTCAGAGGATCTGCTAGCTAAGATGAATTTATTTAAAGAAATCATATATTAAAAAAAAAAAAAAAAACTTAATTCTCTCGAAAAAGGCGACAATTTTGGACATCAACATATTTTAAAAAATTTCTTTCATGAAAATGTTATTGTAATGTCATAATTAATTTGAAATGATTAGATTATGTAGTTGAGATCATTATGTAACCAAAGTTTTATTTTCTGTTTTGGATAGGAATATGTGCAAAAGAAACTTACTTTTATTTGTTGCTATTAATAGTCTATTTCTTAATACCGAGCACTTTAATTACAAAGACCGCTTGCCTTAAAATCGTTATCATCCAGAAATATACTGATCAACCTTTTCTTTTATTGGCGTAAAGCAATCTTTGTTATTATCAAACCATAAATGTATATAATTTAAGTTTTAGTTTATCAGAAGTGTGGCCACACTCAGTAATGATTGAGCTCCCTGCAATAGTAATGCTAAGAGGTACTATCTTTCTTTAACAAAGCTCTGTAGCGAGGCGACCACGCACTCACACACAAATTACTTCAAGCTTTATTATAATAAATACTCGTGTTTAGAATAGATCCCCATTTTTATTTTGACTTCAGTGTGTATTACACCATCGGTCTGCGTATTGGAGAAATCTTAATAAAGATAATGTGCTCTCCCAAAAAGTGGGTGGGGAGCTGATACCATTCCTACTGGAGAGCAAATTCTCTTTACTAAGATTTTTACGTTTATTCAAATACGAGTATCCACTATAAAAACTTTTGGTTTGGAGTAGTAAAAATGTCGGATTAAAACTCAATATATATATATATATATATATATATATATATATATATATATATATATATACGAGGTGTATTCCAGAAGTTTTGAGATCTTTTTAGGAGAGGCAGTTTTAACTGTTCCAGATTATTGTAATTTATTTTAGAATATCATTACTTTAAACCTAACCTACCAACTTTTGATTTTTCCAGATTGAAGAACGCGGTTGTAACAGCTCTTTGATCCCACTCTACAAAACACTGACTGTCACGTCTAGTTTGATGTATGCAGTCGGATCGGAAAAAACAATTGCATGCCCACTATACAATAAAGCTTTGTGTCGACAGAAATGGGTATCAAAACTGTCGCTCACCCTCCCAACAGTATAGACCCCTGCTCCCTGTGACATTTGGTTGTTCACCAAGCTGGAGAACCCCAGGAGCAGTCGTTTTGAAGATACTGAGTAGTTGAAGAAGGCCGTGACAAAGGTCTTGGGCACCTTCACTGTGGATGGCTTCCACGGGACCTTCGCGATGTGGCTGGATCGCCACAACAAATGCATTGAAGTTAGGGGATCCTACTTTAAAGGAGATTAGAGTTGTGTACGTCTTTGAAAAGAATAAATAACTCCGTTGAAAAGAATTTCAAAACTTCTGGAATGTACCTAGTGTATATATATATATATATATATATATATATGAATGTATGTGTGTGTGTGTGTGTGTGTGTGTGTGTGTGTGTGTGTGTGTGTGTGTGTGTGTGTGTGTGTGTGTGTTATACTAATAATTATACTCGGTTGGTGAAAAAATCGGATGGCACAATTTGCAAGTATATCAAAACAAATTGTTATTCGAGGAAAAAAATTGGAAAAAAGAAAGAACTAGAAACACCCAAACATGGCAAAAAAATCGTACAGTACCTGAAATTTCTAGTTCAAAGAAGAAAAAAAAAACAAGCGAGTAACTAAGATAAAACGTAGAGTGCTCAATACGCTAAGTAGGGCAAGGCTGACCCTGAAGATCCATTTAGATGAAACCTAGGTAGGTAGTTCTGGCTCTTTCGGATTTATTATATATATATATATATATATATATATATATATATATATATATATATATATATATATATATATTGCTTTTTCAACCTGCCTGAAAGAGATCTAGCAATCGAAATCCGGATAACGTGGTTGTGAGAGATTATTTTTCAAGGCATCTCGCTCTACATTTTATATCTTATATTTTATAGCTTGCATCGACCACTTTTTGGGTGTTTACGCCTTTCTAGGCGGCCCCCTTTTTGTTTTTTATTTTATTTATTTATTTTTTGGCATTCTATTATAATATAATATTTTATATTTTAAATAATTATATATATATATATATATATATATATATATATATATAGAGAGAGAGAGAGATAGAAAGAGAGAGAGAAAGAGAGAGAGAGAGAGGTCAACAACGTGTGGAGTCTATTTTAGGCTTAAAAGCATTGTTCACACCATGTGTTTTGGTTCGACTAAATATATATTCGTCACTGGTGCATTATGTGCAGCAAGGTATTATTACTTAATTATTTGTTCTTGGTTATTATTATTATAATTATTACATTATTAAGCAATCAGTAATAAGTAATGGGTAAAAAATTATTATTATTATTAGCTGCAAATAACAACGTTCGCATTCCACAATTATCCCTACTCAAAAGCCTATAAAATAATTTGAACTATAACCGTTACCACCTCCGCCAATAAGCTTTAGGATAATAGAACAGACTTTGTTGCTCTTAACGCACTATTTACTAGTATATATAAACAGGCGGGCCGAAATACAACATACATGACTTGAAGTTTACGTTCAAGCATGAAACAGACTGTCGCTGTTCTCTGTTGACCTCAGTGTTCACTTTTATATACGCTCTATCCCTAATATAACATACTTTAAAACTATATTTTCATCATATTACCTTTGTGTGTGTGTGTGTGTGAGTGTATGTATATCTATCTATCTATCTATATATATATATATATATATATATATATATATATATATATATATATATATATATATATATATAATTTCATGGGATAAAGGCACAATACCTTAGAAGCATTAGCTAGAACTTACCTTGACGAAAGCAGATGTCTCAATTTCGTCAAAGTTCTGACGAAGAGCCATCAAAATTCCGTCTCTGAGGTCATCTGTCAAACCCTGTTTTACGGGAGGCAATCCGTTCTGGCCGACTGATTCCTAGAATAGAAAAAGATTTTGTCTTTTACATAAACATTTCGCCTGAAAAATAAATGCCATAAACAGCAATTAAAATGCCCCCCCCCCACCAAAAAAAAAAATAAAATGAATACTATTAATATAGCTCCGCAGTCACAGAACTAAAACCAAATGATGTCTCTTCAGGGCGCATGGGATCATGCCTCTGCAAAACATCCCTTTCTTTATTATCTGTAAACTGACATGATATCCTTCGGAACATAGTAGACTTGTTTTCCGTTGCATTCTTTACGCTTTTTAATTCAGAATTATTTTCTCCTCGACTGGCTGATAGCCAAAGCTAGAGATCACAGTCTAGCATGTTATTTAATCCATAGATTGGATTGGGGAAATGTGATGGGTTTATGCTTTTCCCAAGAGCAATATTGCAAAAGTGAACGTAACAGACTAGGTTAGAACTTGAACTCGGTTCGCCGGTTCTCATATCCACACCGATACACTTGACGCTACCCGCACACAGATTAGTATTAGTGAAACAATAGATTGCCAAGGGAAGTGGAATCTTAATCATTTGAAATGTTTGTTTCTTTTCGTTCTCACTTGTTCCCTCACACATTCTCATGCGTAACCCAATACATAAATTAGAGCGCCATAAAATAAATAGAGCCTCATACATTTATCCCAGTATTGCTTACATCTTTCCAAAGCAGTTTGCAACCTCCTCCTTTTTGGGAACAACAATCAGTTTCTTCGCAATATTCTACATAAACTCGTCCACAGTTTGAAATTTCTTTTTCAAAGGTGAATACCAGAAATTATTTGGCGCCAAATCTAGACTCTATTGAGGAGCTGACACACACGCACTATATATATAAATATAATTTCACCTCAAGCAAGGTGATAAAGCCATTAAGACGTAATGAGTTATTGAGAATAGAATAATATGAGAAAAAATTATTAAAGAGAGAGGACAATAACAGAACTGGAATTAAGGATATATACGATAACGATTGACATGGCATATACATTTTTGAAGATCAAATTTGACCGAGAAATGAGAAACCGGGTGATATTTCCACCAATGAGTAATGCGAAAGCAGAAACTGTTAACACAGAACTTATGACAAATCTAGCAATTTCAACTGTAAAATGTTGAGACCTAACTGCCATTCTAGTATTGAACTTAAATTTGTAAAGTCTAGGTACCAATGAGGAAAGTTCATCAGAAAAATTACTAGAGAAATATTTATTGAAAAGGCATAGGAAAGCTACATTATGGCGGCGGGAAAGTGACTGAAGCTGAGATGCCTGGTTGGGACATATAAAGGTGTAAGATTGATTTTGTCGAGAAAAATTGTCTAGCACAACACAGTGAACCAAAGGCCTAACAATTGATTCCATATAATCGTTCCATTTCATGTCAGTGGAAAACGGTAGTCCGAGAAGACGTAATGAGTTAGAAGGTTAGCACCAGCCATGCTGAAAGAATGCAAAAAAAAATTCTCTCAGTTTATTAAAGTAGAATACTTTAGTTACGGAGGCTTTAAAATTATCCTTAATATTCTGAAATCTCATCTATTTCAAAAGCATTAAACTAAGACACAGGGTGTCCAATCTTGACTGTAGGCGGAACTGACATAACTGAGCAATGATAATGTTTTGCCTTAATTCAGCTATTCCGAAAAGCGTAATTGGTTAGACATAAGAATTAAATACTCTCGAGAGTAGGCTATTGGTTTAGTTCCGTTAGGCTCTCATATATCGAATTTGAATGGATAATCCACTCCTAAGGTATGTGCAGACAGGTGATATTTGGGCCGATATGTTTTATTGTCATCCTTACTTGTACAATTTTCATTTTTTCAGGTAAAGGTCACATGTATAGCTGGCAGATTTGGATTAGCCCGAGCAGCATATTTGTTGCCACGATTTTCTTCTGATCAAGTGTTCACTACTTGATATTGCGCATCGAACCGAGAATAGAAACTGGCGACCTGAGTTCGAATTTCTGCCGAGTCTGTTACGTGCACTTTCGCCCAAATATTCTTGGAAAAGTTATGAAACCATCTCTTCCTCCCCGCTAAATCTATGAGTTAAATAGAAGGTCTACACCAGGCATGGGCAACCTTTTTCGAACAGTTGCCCGCTTGAGGCTCAGTCCATCATAAGATGGGCCGCACTTCTAAAACAATTAAGGTATTTTTTAAATTAAAAAAACCGTAGCCATTTTTCCAAGAAAGGCATCTGCCTTAGAAATGGGGAAATTTGATTTGCTTTTTTTTCTTTGGAGAAAAGATTTCTTGTATAATTGAACAAATTGAAATCTTAGTATAATATTATCACTGATGACAGCGGGATTAAAACACATTGCTTCATGTGATTTGTTTCTAATTTATTCATTTGAGTAGAGAAAAATATTTGTAAAAGAAGAGTAATTATCATTGACGTTTACTGTTTCTGAAGTAAAAGATGTTTACACCTATGATCTTCCTTAGTGAAAATCGTCAATGGTTTAAAATGCTGACAACGTTATCTTAAACGAAATGTTACAAAATTCAAGAAACATTGTATTTAATTATTGTTTATGTATGTGGTTATGTATGAGAGAGTGAACAAGTGAGAATGAAAAGAAACAAACATTTTAATAAACGTCATTTTCTTCATGAATTTAAGCGAGCCATTCAAAAAGCCAACAGGCCGCAGTTTGCCCAATGATTCGTCTACACTGAGGTGGCAACCAGTTTAAGAAAAAAAGAAAACTGAATTCAAAACCGGCAAGATACAACAGCTGCTATTCCTATAGCAATTATGAAGCCCCTACGACTCTAATAGGATACAGGGCTCATCATCATGATAATTTCTTAATGTTCAATGTCGTTTAATGGATTTATCGAGTGTAACCGGTTATAGTTTCTTTTAAGTGATTGCAAGTGAACAAAATGAGAACAGGATTGCCTTCATTACCTTCTTCTATAAAATAATCCAGTTCTGAATTGTTTTCATGCGTATTTTTGTTGACTTGTTTAAGAATGCATTTTTTCTTCTTTTTTTTTTCTGAATATTATTTTTCTCAGAAAACAAACAAATCTTCATGTAGCTATCATTTTTTAGGAATGTGGAATTCTATATACTCTAAATGACATACATAATTGTACCTATACTCTAAAGGGCTGGTCTAAATGGCTGTTCACAATAGATACACAGCATACGCTGGTAGACTAAGACTGACTACGAGAACTGTGCGTCAACGATGATAAATCAAAAAAAAAAAATCACTAATAAGCCGCATAATTGGTCCGGCGTAAACACACGCAGGCCCAATTACACGACTTAGTAGCCCACATAAGCGAAATAAATTATGGAAATTAATAAATAAAGCGAAATAAAATATTACAAACATGCTTTATATGATTTAGCTTTTCAGCACTTAACTCCATTTAATAAATGCTCCGATTAACCATCGACCCAATTAACCGGAATCTAGCAAGTATTCCATCTGTAATTAGCTTTTGATACGTATTGTAAAAGATCAACATCAATTGAAAGAAGACAGAATGCATGGTTGTTAGCAAAAAGAAACACAGCTAATTTCCAATTGGATATACCAATATCAAACAAGTACAACAATATCTCGGATTTTTTTTTAACAGAGGAAGGAAAGTATGACACTGAAATTCGAAAGCGCATTGACAGCGAAAAATGCCATCTAAAAGCTAAGCAAAGTATTAAGAAATAGAAAAAAATTCGTTAGAAACAAAATAAGAAAAGAATACGGAACTGTTATGTAATATCAGTCTTCCTATACGGCAGTGAATGCGGGACAATCTCCTCCCAAATGAAGAAGAGACTTGAAGCAACAGAAATGTGGTTCTACAGAAGGATGCTGAGAATGACGAAGATTTAGAGATAATTGAAACAAAAAGGACACTCATACTGAACATCAGGAAGAGACAGTTGAAATTTCTAGGTCACATAATGAGGAAAGAGGGCTTGGAACATTTGATACTCACAGGATGGATTCAAGGTGGGTTTAGAGAGGAAAACAACGCATATCTTACATAGTTTGAGTAAATGGATGGCAGAATAAGGTTTAGGAGAAATAACAAAAAGACAAAAACAAAGGACAGGAAATTGTGGAGAGCCATGATCGCCTACGTTTTGAAGGAACACGTGCATAGAAGAATGTAAAACAAGGAGGCATATGATTAACATCATTTATGCATGATAGGTCAATTATAAAAAAAAGGATTTTTGAAGTTTATTCAGCGCTTTATTGATTGTACGTGTATAGGCTTTAACAATTTCACGTAGAAAATATTAAATTTGACTTTATTTTCGATTAAAATCATGGTTAACTATAAAATGCACATTCGACGCTCAAATTTTATTTTTCATATTTAATCTGGACAAAAGAGCAGTGGTAACTAAGCAACAGATCGTTGAAGATTAGTGCAGTGTTGGAAAAGTTTTGCGAAATTTTAAAACAAAAAAATGAAAGAAAAAATCTTGACCCCAGAATCAAAAATCATTCTGGCAGATATCAGAACTTGAAATCAGAACTCGGAAACAGGGAATTAAATGATTATTTAAAAAAAATAATAGGATAAACATGTGTCATTTGAGAAAAGTTCAAGGTGAATTATTCAACTCCTTCAAAGTATTCGTTGCATGAAAAACGAACAATTGTTCTGGTCAAGAAAGTCGAGCGGTGAACTTGCTGCATGGTAACGCAAATGCGATGCAGCAAAAAATCTTTGAGCTAGGCTGCCTTTCTCAGCAGGGCCTAGAATACTCCAAGTGAATCCCCATCTTGGGTGTAACCCCCACCTAATAGGGACCACCTAGCAAGTAAATGCTTTCTAACTCAAATATACGAGGGTCATTCAATAAATAAGGTGAATTTTTAGGTATAAGAACTTCTAATACAGATAGAAGCTTACTTTTTTTTTCTTTGCTTTACTTCTTTTTCGCATGGATTTAATTTCTTTTGCAGATTAAAAAAAACTTTGAGAGTTTTGGCGATTAACAAAGATGGCCGACTAAGAAGCATGTTCCAGTATTGAACAGCTGTCAGTTATCAAGTTTTTGGTTGCTGAAGGGTGCAAACCAGTTGAAATTCATAGGAGAATGTCAACTGTGTATGGTGCCACATGTTTCAGCCAAAAAAATGCCTACAAGTGGGCTAAATTGTTTAAAGAAGGACGGAGCAGTGTTGAGGATGAAGACAGGACTGGGAGGCCTACAGAAGTGAGGTCTCCTGAGGTGATCGAATCAGTCAATGACCTCATTCAGTCTGACAGAAGAACTACTGTGAGCTGCTGAGGCAGGTCAAGAAAGACATAAAGAACAAACGCAGGGGTCATCAGTCAGAAGGAGTCATCTTGCATCATGACAACGCAAGGCCTCACACAGCAGCCCAAACGGTGCAGACCATCAACGGGCTGGGCTGGGAACTGCTCCCTCATCCCCCTTACAGCCCAGACCTTTCCCCTTCAGACTTTCACCTGTTTGGTCTCTTGAAAGCGTTCATGAGAGGCACGAAGTTTAAAAGTGACGATGAAGTCAAAAGTGTTGTGAGCGACTGGCTGAGACATCAGTCCAAAGATTTTTACGCTGAAGGAATACGGAAGCTTGTGCACAGATGGGGAAAAATGTGTGACAGTGCTGGGAGACTACGTTGAAAACCTTATTTATTGAATGACCTTCGTATATGATCTATATTTACCTGTTTCCAAAGCTAGTAAATGTTGAGAATCCGATATTAACAACCAATGATTACCTATACCCAAACTAGGTAAATACTTGCAGACTAAAATATAAACAATCAATATTTACCTATTTCCAAACGAAGTAAATATTTACAGACTCAAAAATAAAATATAAATATTTACCTATTCCCGAATCAAGTAAATGCAAACCTATTCTTGAACCAAGCAAATGCTTACAGATTCAAATATAAACGACCAATATTTACTAATTTCATACCCAAGTAAATGCTTCCAAACTCAAATAAGCCTATCTACATTATTCGGACTATCGTCCTCATCTTTGTTGCCATAATTATCATAAAGTTTCGGCCGATGTACGCTAGGGCCTTCTTCAGGTGGTTGGAATGTCGAACTGAACCCTTTATTTCGCTCGCTGAGTTAAACTGTTCTAGTTCTACGTGCCATGTCTAATGGATGTCAGTTATCAGTTATCTCCTGTTAATTCCACGCTCCAAGTTAAGGACACATGGCACAGTGGATAAAGGCGTTGGTTAGATCCAGTGACAGGACACAGAAAGTTGTGAGTTCAATACCTGGTTAAGCTTGAAAAGGGGAATTAACAAGAATGGGTTTCTGGTTCCTTCTAAGGTTTTTTATTCTCTTTCACTCTCAGGAGCCCCTTTTATTATAGTGGCATTACCGCCTTGCTTGTATCCTAGTTAATTTCTTTGATTTCTGGTGAAAACCTGATTCAACATGTCTCCTCAATGTATTGAATGTCACTTAAGCGGCTGGGCGTGTGGCCAGTAACCTCACCTCACAAAAAAAAATTACTTTACTACAGAAACCACAAAAGTGGCTCTTGAACAAGAAAAAGGAAGAGTTATATCGGAAAGTGGTGATGCTTCGTTGTTCAACATGTTAATCTCATTTTTAATTATCTTTTTTGAAGTAATTCTGGGGTCTAATTGTAGGATTATAATTATATTATTCACACAGAAATTAATGAAAAGGAAAATGTTTCACTTACCGCCAGTGTGGGATGTTTCAGTAATACACTAACTGTAGACTGAAGTTTATCATACACACTTTGGGATGCCTCAAATGTTTTCTGAAATGATACAAAAGAAAAGGGGAAAAAAGATTATGTTGCGTCATAAATAATTTCCATTTTGCCGAAACAATTGTAATGTAATGCGTCTAATGGAAAGATAATGCTAGTGGCTGTCTTCTCGTCCTGACTTTTGATCAATGACAGACTAATTAAGACTGGCAATAAAAAGAAAATTGAATGATATTTATTTGGAAATAGTGCAGAGTCCAGATGAGGGATGAAGAGAAGTAAAGCAAGTAAGGATTTTAATTCATTTATTTGCTCCCGGCATCATTTCACGTTTTAAAATTAAGGAGTCTCCGTCTCTCTTTGTTTTGTTCGACACAATGTATAAACACATATTTTTCTATACTTCATCTTTTGTCTTGTTGTCCCAGCGGGAGTTTTAGATGGGTTACATCCGTATTTTTACTATGCGTACTTACGACAATGGCTGTTTTTCATGGCTGTAATGTTCGGATAAGCTCCACTCTTTAGTTCTACCAGTTCAGACCTTTACAGCTAGGACACGATATATTATGTTCATGGCGCCGAATCTCCCTCATTTCTTCCGTATTCCAATTGTAATGAGGCAATTCTACGCAGAAATCTTTATTTCCTAAGATCTGCTATTTTGTGAGACCTGCTCCCGGGCCAATGTTTCCTGAATACTACAATTTTAACCACTTCAAGTGAAGGTTCTATTATTATATATCCTCTTTATGCTCATAAAGGAGACTTGATGCTATCGGCCTGAAGAGGCGATTCCATCGTGTGACACTTTTGGAAATTGCATTAAAAAACCACGGTTTGACCCAAGCCTTTTGAGTAAAATTGGATAGATGGAACTATTGTGGGAGTCATCGATTCTTCTACTATAAACAAGTCATCGCGACAGGCGGTTTGAGCGTACGGGTCTTGTTCAGACTGTTGATCCCACCAGATAATGCGCTCTCTACGTGAAAATGTAACTAAGGTACACTCAACATAGTTGCACTATAAACCACAGGTGGGATCTGTGGGTGTTGAACAAACACAACTGTGCCTGAGCAGGCGTCTGCAACAGGGATTGGCTAAGAGCGCTTTCCAGACAAGCATATTGTGATACAAGCAGCCCGCCACCATCCTTCATCTTCACTTCCTTCTACTTCCTCTTAGTCTTGTATCACCCACCTTATTTAGTAACTTCTACCTTGAGTGGTTCTCTAGACTTGTATTGTGTGAAACTTAGTGGAGTAAATAACCTGTATCCATGTTTGTTACCTTTTGAAGACTCAGTACTGTTCGATAAAGCTGATTGATACTGCAACAGTTCAAATCTTGTCCGAAGTCTAATTCTTTGTATCAAAGCCAGACAACTTAAAATCAACGGGAGGTAAATTTTATAAAGAACAATAAGTGAGAAAGAAGGTTCTAGTCGAAAAATATTTATTGAAAATACATCAGCAAAGATAAACTGAAATAAAACACAAAACGCACATTTTTCTTGAAACGTATTAATTACGGTTAATATTATTCATTCTTTTATTTGTATTTCCTTCTATAACGGCTACTCAGATCGTCTCTCTACGACCTTTAGTAAACAGTGCATATCATAAATAAAGACAAGAGCTTGACCGTTCGAGTAAAATAGTGAATAAGGCTATTTAGTTCAAAATGATCAGCAGCCGTTAGTTTTCATAGCCGAAACAGTAGAGCAGCTGCTAATGTAAGACAAAAGTTCTGAGGAAGAGTGGCGTGAAATCGATTTTTGCCGAAATCCTATTCCTTATTTTTGGCGTTTTAAGTTTCAGTAGACACCAGAAAATAAAATTGCATCCAGGATAAACTCAGCGTGGATGTAGTAGTAAGCATACCACTTGAACTGAAATAATATTTTCCGATTAATCGTTAGTAATTTAATCTAGCAAAAAGAAACAAATCTATAAAATAGAAAAGAATTGGCAAATGGAAGGACAGACAACACAAAAACGTTCATTTGCAAACAAGACTCTACGAAGAGGTTACCTCCCCTTTCTGACAGCCAAAACTAACAATTTCTCTCACATTCAGCAATAACTCATTCTTCATCACAACTCGATATTGTCTCATTTTATGAATAATTTAATATCAAACTGTGATACTTAATTCTTATGGATATTATCACTCAGGGATGTTTGATATCTTCAGAGAACATTGTCTAAAATGTTTGAAACTCAGCATAAAATGTTCGAATCTCGATTTATCAAAATTCTTCATTATGTTGGCTTGCGGGGACTACTCCAGTACAATGTACTGTTGAGAAATGTATGAAAAAACATACCACATGTTGACACAAGACTTATAAGTAAAACTGGGTAGACGAAACTGTTCGAATAGTTGTGCTAGCACATAGTCATAAGTCATCGTGACTGAGCGTTCAAGCGAATAGCTGTGTTCAAACTGTTGATCATGCCAGATTCTGTAATCTGTCCCAGAAACTGTAACTAAGGTTTGCTTAGCATAGTTGCAGTATAAACCACATGTTGCCTTTTTAGGCGTTAAAAAAATACACAAAAGCATAAATGTACCTGAGCGAGTGTCTTCAACAGAGATGGTATAGCTAAAAAATATATGGTACTAATTTTTGATCCAGTAGTTTATTATTTATTAGATGGAACAAGGTGAAGTATAACTGGTAACACTGTAAACTACAAAGGCACCGTCCTGGGTATGACGATAAACTACATCCGAGTCCTGGGTAAGACGATAAACTACACCCAACAGCAAGCCTCTGATCAGGAGGATTTGAGGAGCGTGGAACTACCTCTTAATTGTTGGTGTTCCCAGGTCCACCATGACCCGTGGTGGTAGCACCTGTCAGGGTCCCAGCTATGGGCAAACAGTTACCACCCCCAAACGTGTCAAAATACTATGAAGGTATAAAATACTTTTTAATACCATCAATACATTTTTTTTAAATATTACCAGAAATACATTTTTGGAAAAAATTTTTACTAGCAATACATTTTTGGGAAAAAATTATTACCAGCAATACATTATTAAAAAAAAAAAAAGAATTTTTGCCAGCAATAAAAATATCGTCGGCATTAAATAAGCCATTGAGGTTGATATGCCGTAAAACAAACCAAACCGAACCTAGAAAAGCAAGTGAAGTTATGAAAGAAATACTACTAAAGAACTAATAATCAACAGTTTGATATATTAATAATAATGTAACAGGGAAGTAAATCTGATTGAATCCTACTACTTCTTGGAAAGTGGTTAGTGACTTGAGATATTGAGAGACAATAATTCTGAGCGAAGGAATAAAGATATTAGGAGAAAATATGGGGGTGTAGTTAATCGGATTGGAGTCTGATATTAAAAAAAAAGCCTGATTTAGAAATATAAATTTAAACCCATAAAATGCTTACAACGAGGTTCCTCGGAAGAATTTAAGCTCAAATTAAAATAAAATTTTGTAAGATTCAGGGTAACTGACACTCCCAGTCAAACTCTATATCCCCAAGGAAGTTGGCATGATATGATAAATGAGTTTGCCAAAGTTCACAGGATTTTCAGTAACTTCAGGGTTTGTTTAGCAATCTATCAGGCATATTCACATTGATTTCAATAAGAATTTTGTAAACTTAGAAATTCAAACACTTTATGGTATTGCCATCTGTGTTATTTAACAAGGAGCTTCTTTGAAAAGCTAATTAAACATGCCTATTCTGGACCAAAGGCTATATAAATGAAACACGCATGCACAGAAATAAGAGAGTTACCCACAGATCGTTACAGCCCATGACTCGAAATGAAACGCTTGCAAAATAAGCAGCAGTCCTGCCTGTACTTATCATGCATTAGAGAAAATCTATCACAGAATTCATCCACTGCTAAGATGAGACGTCTCTCAGTGCCTCAAGGGTAGAAAAGAAGTGATTGGGATGAAATAGCTTCATAGCTGTTTTACGATTTTTACATTTTCCCTTTTATCAAATTGTTGATAATTTTTCAACAGCACTGTTTCTTCTGTTGGTACGTTTACTCCTTTTTTTTTCAGGAAGATGGAAATGGTGTTCCGATCGACAAAACAACGGCCTATTATTTTCTTGCAGATACGCAACAGTTGGATTCTACTAGACGGTGCGTATTTCGGGGAAGGAGGCAAACCAGAGAAATTGATTGCATCGAACTTCACCATCTCTCTATCCTCCCTGGCACATTATTCAAAACCTAGACAAGTATATTGTATTTGGTGACCAGCATAGGTATGGGTTATGTCTAGTGATTACGGCCAGAAGGTTATAATGCAGTGACCACGGCAATACAATATAAGATATACATCCCCCTCCTCTTCGGTTTATAAAAAAAATATCAGATGAAAGCAAAGATACTTGAGAAAACGATAAAAGCAAACAAAAACTAAACCTTTAAAATTCAATTGTTTGTTTTGCTTTCTATCTCCGTTTTAAAGCCCTGGGCCTTTTATGCAATCCCCTTTTGAAAAATAAAGATTAAAAGACCCACGTCAGTTTGTTTTTAAAATCAGCATTCAAGTAAGTATTTATTCGTGCGGAATTATGCGCAGTGAAAGTCCTTCGTATGTGCATGTGATTAGGGACAGAATCTACAACTCCTGAGCTCTTCTTGTTTGGATACCCCAGGCGCCAGAAATTAAAATTTACGCCCCACCCACTTGTAAATCTACTTAATTTATATCATCAGAAAAAAAGAAGAAGCTACAAATGGCGTTGTTATTGCAGAAGAAAATACTCACCATAAGCATAAAACAAAGGAATTTAACAATTTCCTCTTCATCTCTGTTAGTTGTGTCCTCTAGACTTTCTTTGGCGTCCACCCACTCCTGACTTTCTAGGGTGTCGTATTTCATAGCGATCACAGACGGCCGGCATCGTTCATTAATATTTTCGAACTGACGGTTGTCACGACGAATCACAGCTTTGGCGGGACTACTGCACAGCCTGCAGAAGATAGAAAAAGACAACGTTTTTATCGCAAGTTTTGAAATGCAGTAAACGGCAAAGTAGTTGGTAAAAAAAAAAGAGCTTCGTAAACAATTCATGCGACTTTTGTAGTTTATAAATTTTACAATGAAAATAAAGGGCTTATGAAAATGACTGATAAAAATATCATGGAAGGTAGTGATTCTGAACCGCGCGGGAAATATTGAAGAAATCGAGAAAAAACACCAGGCACAGATTTCACACTAAATACTCTGATCAAATGGTTGAATAGAAACATTGAAATAAAGTAAGTTCATATTTGTGTGTGCATTTTTTTTTTTTAAATCCATAGTTTTATTTTAATTGGAGGAATGGATTGAGGAATCTGAGAGCCGAGTTCGAATTCCAGTCGAATCCATTACATTCACTTACGTACTAATACCTTTGGGAACGGTATGAATCCTCTTCTTCTCCCCCCAGTTATGGGTAAATAGCAAGACAGACTGGGTTCTATAGCCTTGGATAGCAACTGGTCTACCGCAGAAAGAAATGGCAACCTACTGCGGGAAAAATCTTCCTCGTCAGTCATGTATCTTTCGATACATGATCGCCAAAGCATGTATCACGCATGGCACATAACTGACTGAAATTCACTTACGTGCTAATACCCTTGGGAAAGGTGTGAATCCTCTTCTTCCCCCCCCCACCCAAAGTTATGGGTAGATAGCAGGACAGACCGGGTTCTAAAGACTTGGATCGCAACTCGTCTACCGCAGAAAGAAATGGCAACCTACTGCGGGAAAAAAAATCTGCCTCGTCAGTCATGTATCGAAAGATATATGATCGCCTAAGCTTGTATCAAACATGGCACATGACTGACTGACTCTTTAAGAATTTTGTTAAGCGTGTCGTGATATTTTCATTTAGTTTTTTTTCAGTGTGCCGTTACTTAAAAAGGTTGAGAAACACTGATGCAAAGTGTAAAATAAAAATACGAGGCTAATAATAGCGCATTACAGAAGAATCGCTTTAGAAATTCTTCCTATTTTGGAAATGATTTAAAAGCATTTCACTTTCAAAATGGGAAGTGTACCAAGTAAAATAATATATGATACTAATGTATATGTATACTAATGTATATGCTACTAATGTAATAATATATGCTACTAATGTATATGTATACTAATATATATGCTACTAATGTAATAATATATGCTACTAATATACTTTCATTGTTGTCCGTTCTTATTTTCCTTTTAATTCCTCGTCATTAGAGGTAATGTCTTTAAAAAAAAAATTGGAAAAAATATTTTTCAGTTTGCTAAAATTTAAGACATTTTTCTTAAAGATGTGCGTATCCCATTTTGGTTAGCCCTATTCCATTTTAATTGGAATTATTTAATTTTTAAATGTGACTGTTCGATGTGCGCGTTGTCAAGTGGTTAGAACGATCGCTTTTCGACCACGAGACCCGGATTTAAATTTCAGTATAGTCGATTTGTCAGATATCACCAGTTCTTATTTATGACTAAACTCTACAGAATATATACATATATTTGAGAGAGAGAGAGAGAGAGAGAGAGAGAGAGGAAATAGGAAACATCTTGAAGTAGTTTCCGTGTTCGGAAAAGATGAATTCTGATCAAATAAAGATCTAATATGCATCGGAATCCGACAGAATGATAGGTTAAAGGACAAATAGGAAACACATGGAACATTGAACATAGAAACGACTTCAAAACGTTTCCTATTTGTTTTGTATCCCAACATTCTGTCGGATTGCGATTGCATTGAACACGGTCAAGATATTGATATAAAAAGTAATGGAAGCCTTATGAATGAAAACAAAAGCACAACACAAAATAATATTAGCTATGAACATGAACACAATATCTTGGCCGTGTTTTGAAAAATTAAAACATTTTATAAAACATACATGCAACAAACTATTTCTTATTTAACAGTTAAAATATTTAATCCTTGAAAATGGCTAAACGGACAAAAACATTCGGACAGTTTTTATATAATTTATCATCTAAAAAGAAAAAAAATTATTAGATCGCATGAGAAATTGTATAAAAAACTAAATAAAAGCACCTTGTCTGTCGTATTCAATGAAATGTGCATGAAAGAAGGATTGCTGCTTAAATACACACACACACACACACACACACATATATATATATATATATATATATATATATATATATATATATATTTGGGCAGCAATCCTCTTTTATCCAAGTTTTGCTAAAGATTACTGACAAGATACTGCGATTAAGCTTTTCATTCAATTTTTTCTAGTGTTCGTACAACTGTTTTCTTTTCTCGACACAAAGTGAGTAAAAAATGTCTAAAAGTTATTTTAGATGTGAATGAGGCTATTATACTTGTATTTTCTACTAGTATATTGCCAATGGAGTTTGGTAGGTTTCCGTATGTGTTTAAATGAGTCCTAAAAAAACACACACATATATATATATATATATATATATATATATATATATATATATATATATATATATATATATATATTTCTGAGGCACAGACATCATCACTGTTTTTCCATATTTTATTTTATTAATGTTACCTCAGCCTAATGAGCCATATAACAAAACTTATCATCCGGATTCTGATGAAAAATGTGCACAGCAGATTTAGACCAGAAATAAAACAATAACAGTGCCTGTTCATTAAATACATTGGAATAAGAAATGCTATATTTATGCTAAGAATGATACCAGAAAGAGCAATGAAAATGCAAAAGGATATATACCTATGTTTTATAGATTATGCAAACGTATGATAAAATATGATTAGAATAATCCAGAACCTATACTTGCAGCAAACTGCCTGCATACCGATAGAGAATTAATTCAATAAATATAAAAATAACAGAAAGAGGTGTAAGACGAGGATGTGTCTTCTCACCGGACTTATTCAAATTATACAGGGAATTAGAAATCCTACCAGGATTCATTATTGACGGCCACAGTCTTAACACCATAATATATGTTGATGACACAGTGTTGATAGCAGACACAGAAAGAAAACTACAATAATTCTACATACTGTCGACATGAAGAACGCATGGATAAAACAATTTTCTCATCTATTTTCTACCCATTCTGAATGATTTCCATCTCAAAACTCGGACAATTAAGGCGGAGAATATAAAATGTTAAACGATTTTTTTAAATCCACTCATTTTCTTTCTCTTTTTTAGTCTCGAGCTTGGGAAAAATAATATAATATTTAATTATTTTAAACACTCACACAAATGCATAAACACACACACATTTTTCGTTATCCGTCTGATGAAGCCATATAGGCAAAAGGCATTATTGAATATTATTTTCGAAACATACTTTCATGAATGTTCTTCCAAATATAAATAACTTATAAGTGTGAAGAAAAGCGAGAAGGAAGGACTAAACATCAATCGAAAGAAGGCATAATAGATGGTTGTTACCAAAAGGAACAGCCCAATATGCGAATTTCAGATGCCAAAATCAAACAAGAACATCAATTTAATATCTGGGAAACGTTCTAAGAGAGAAAGGAAAGTGCAACACTGAAATCCGAATGTGCATTGGGATAGCGAAATATGCCTTTCAAAAGCTAAGAAAAGTATTAAGAAACAGAAAAGAGTTATTAGAAACAAACACAAGAGTAGTGAACTGTTGCATAATATCAGTCCTCCTATATGGTATTGAACGATGAACTGTCTCTTCCCAGATGAAGAAGAGACTTAAAGCAACATAAATGTGGTTCTATATAAAGACGCTAAGAATACCATGGATCGAAAATGTGAGCAACGACGAAGTTTTAGAGAAAATAGAAACTTATACTTAACATAGGAAACGGTCAGCTGGAAATTATTAAGACACACAATGAAGAAAAAGGACGTGGAAAATTTGATACTCACAGGACAGATTGAAGACAGGAAGAGGGGAGAGGGAAGCAACGCATAAACTACCTCGGGATCTTGAGTAAAAATGGATGGTGGAACATGCTTTAGTAGTGATAACAAAAAGATAAAAGATATTAAGAGCTACAAAGGACAGGGAATTGTGAAAAGCCATGATAGCCATCACCCTAAAGGGACACGATACATAGAAGAAGAAAAAGAAAAAGACGAAGAAGAATATTAGAAGAATATTTTTTTGTTGGAAGTAAATATACATAAAAAAACAAAACCAAATAAAATCTTACCTTTGTCTTAGCGCTTCGTTCTCAGACTTAGCTGTATTAAGGTTAGTTTCCATGGACTTGTACTCCCGTCGGGAATTCTCCAATGAACGGTTGGCAGCATCCAAGGAAATCTTCAGCCTCTTGTACTCATCCTGAAGGTTTGTGTTGATGGTATGCATCTCCTGTACAGTCTTTTGCACCTTCTCCAGCTCGGCCCGCAGAGAGCTGTTCTCTGTCTTGCTCTTATGAAGTTCGGAGATGATTACTTCACCTGGGCCTTGCGATTTCCCAGTTACTGGACGTTCTTCATGGCTTTTACCCAATTGCCTTTTGAGCTCTTCGTTTTCTCGTTTCATCTCGTCCAGTTTCACCCACAGCTGGCCCATACTCCCGCCACTGCGGCCGATCCTTGGGGTGCCACCTCCGGATGAAAGGCGCTGATTCTCAGCCAGGAGGGCTTCGATCAGCGTCTTGGCTTGGCTCAGCAGGTGCCTACTCTGGGCATCCCGCTTCTTTAATACAAATACGTTCCCCAGGCTGTCAAGGAATGACTTGGCATCACTTACCAAGTCCTTCTTACTGCTTTCACACATGATTGCTCGATTGAAATGGGACTAAAAATCACACACTGAAATAATAAAAGAGAAAAAACGTTGATTAAAAATACGCGTCTGCCATAGAAATTGAAAGTTTAACGAAAAGAAGTTATTAACATCGCCATTATCTTATAGGTTATTATCTTCACCAATATAACTTCGTACCGTTACTTATTACGCTTATGTTTATCTTTCTTTTTTATCGTTATTCTTATCATTACAAAACCTCGCCATCGATCAGTTATATGCCATGCGTAATACACGCTTAGGTGATCATATATCTTTGATACATAATGTTGTGGTAGGATCCACCTAATTTGCATAGTGGAGTACCGACCATATAAATATGGTTGGTACCGGGAAGAGAGGGAGGAATCAAGAGATTCAACCAGAGACTCTGCCCGACTGCGACTCAGTCAACACATTCTCCAGGAACGGTCTTACCAGGAATATACAAAAGACTATATGTAAATATTGTGTACACTTTCTTGTTTCAATACATTTTGTTCTAAGTACCTTTTGTGTTGCATTATTATTCCATGCATTAGTCAAGTTTCAACACATAACGAGGCAGATTTTTTTTCCTACAGTAGGTTGCCATTTCTTTCTGCCATCCAAGAACCCGGTCTGTCTTAGCTGGGGGTGGGTGAGAAGACGAGGATTCAAACATTTCCCAAGGGTGTTAGCACGTAAAGGCTTAAAATGGATTCGACAGGAATTCGAACTCGGCTCTCCGATTCCTCAATCCGAGCCTCATCTCACCATATATGTTAGTATTCGTATTGCAATTACAACGTTATCATCATGACATCATGCATACATTCATTCTTCTTATTCTTATTATTATTATTGAGTGAGAGAGCAGCACGCCAACAAATTGGCACTGGGATACAAACAATACGAAGCTCAATATGCCCGTTATGACACCCAGTTTGATAAAGGTATACCAAGCACATGCAACACAATAATATCGTGATAATTTGTGAAAAATGCAGAAGAAGCCAAAAGGTGAACTCTCTTCACTGATTCCACTTTCCCTGTTGGTGACCAATATATCATGGCACTAATCCCTGTTGGCGTAAAAACAAAAATGGCACGGAAAACGGTTAAATTTATAGGTTATATTTTATCTTCTGCAGAGCTGGGGCTGAATATATTGTGATCCGTGCTGTCTACATACTGCCGTTGATCGACGGTCTGAGTAAATGTTACAATATAAAACAAATAAAAAATATAGGATTATATATTATTATTATTGATATGTCTTTTCGGAATTTCACGGCCATTGACAGCAAGGTTTGTCTCCATTGACTCATTCGCCTGCTTTTCGCGCACACTTTACAGTATCTTCTCATTCTCGCCCTTATACCTTCCCATGTTCTTTACTCATCTATGGTTTTATCTAAATGTTATCTATATTTGAATTAGTTTCATAGGTGAAAGAATGTATCTGTGATGCACAAATATTCTGCACTGCATCTTCTTTTTTATATTTCTTTCCGTGAATCGGAAAATAAATTTAATCGTAACTTTATGCTATTTCATCTCTATCACTGAAGGTGTCGTTTATTGTCTTTTTATATAAAACTAGAAAGCCTCCTCTCTCGCTATCTCTGTCTGTCAACGTGTCTGTCTGTCTCTCTCTCTCTCGCTATATATATATATATATATATGAGGAGGCACGGTGGAGTAATGGTTAGTGGCTTGGATTGAGGAATCGCAGAGCCGAGGTCGAATCCATTACATTCACTTACGTGCTAATACCCTTGGGAAAGGTATGAATCCTCTTCTCCCTCTAGCTATGGGTAAAATAGCAGGACAGACTGGGTTCTATAGCCTTGGATGGCAACTGGTCTAGAAGGAGGACAACTCTGAATTCAAAACCTGCGGAGGGTCGTTTGGGGACCTTGTGGCTTAGTGCACCAGGTCTCTGTATTCGTCCCTTCAAAAAGTGTGGATGGTCCTGTACGAAACCTTCACCACTATAATCAAATCTCATGTGTCGTTGTTGGGCTGTCGGTTTCCTGGAAACTGATCAGCTTGACCCTCATACGTCGTATTCGACGGGAGAGTCGACTATATATATATATATATATATATATATATATATATCTGTGTGTGTGTGTGTGTGTGTGTGTGTGTGTGTGTGTGTGTGTGTGTGTGTGCACACAAGCACGTAGCCGAGTGGTTTTGCATTTTGACCATTAGACCGGGATCCAAATCTCACCATTGTCAATTTGTTAGGAAGGAGACTTCCTGATATTATCGGACTGGAGGGGTCGATCCCAGTGTGCGTCACCTTTGTATATATATATATATTACATGAATCATTCATACAAAAAACAGATATAGAAGTTAATGATTTAAATGACGAGAATACATCTTCGCAAACAAATTTAATAAAGTACATTAACCCCGAACCTGTATATGAATGTTATTATCCCTGTTTATAAATTCCAGTTGCATAAGGTCTTTTTATTTTTTACAAGCTTTCGTCTGTTCATACAGACATCTTCATGTATGGAAATAGATTTGTTTTTGTTTTTTACTTCATTCGGTAAACGTGCAACTTTCGGATAATATATATATATATATATATATATATATATATATATATATATATATATATATTGTGTGTGTGTGTGTGTGTGTGTGTGTTTGAATTAGGTATATTTTGGCACCAAATATTTATCCAAACAAGTTTGAGTAAAAGAACCGACAAGATCTGTCTATTTTCTTTTTATACTTTTCCAACTTTTGGATAAGACATTGGGCAGTATTAAATATTATTATCCAAAACTTTGAACATAATACTGAGCATCTTATACGGAAGTTCGAAAATTATAATAAAAAATGTAACAGTACCTTGTCGGTACTTTATAATCAATCTTTTTTTTGTATACGGCATATCAACTTTTTGTAGGTTATTTAAAGCCTTAAATAATTTTTGAATGTAAGAATTTTTTTTTTTTTTTTTACAGGTAATAATTATTTATTGATACAAGTTCATAGCTGGGGAGAAGAGCTAAGTTGGGGTTTCAGACCATTCCCAGGAACATTTACGAGGAAGTGGATTTAGGGAACCTGACTGGAATTATAACTCGGCTCTCTTATTTTCAATATCGAACCATTATCTATTACACCAAACGCACATACGAGCTTACAGCATCTGGTATTCCCTAGCGGTCACCCCTCTAGATACTGACCAACGTCGACGTTGCTTAACTTCACTGATCGTGCAACAACCGATGTTTTAACGCCATATGGTCGTTTTCTATGTGCGTTATGTCTGATGTAGCGATATCAGTCAACTGATATCTTATTAAATGAAAAACAGATGACCTGTCATAAAAACGGATTCGGACATTTATTTAGCCCGTTGGTTATCAGTAAGTGAAATAGACTTCACAAGTACGGAGCAAGCGACTGCGACAAAGAGAGTTACTGAATGAATATAAATTGCATTTTAGACAAATATGACAAGACAAAGAACAATGTTATTTATAAGACCGTGACTACTGCCCGCTAAGAGTTAGAGAGACGGTGAGTGCCCACGAAGAACAACGTGAAAGGGAAGACGCCCGTTTGCAGACAAGACGCCAGATCAGGGCCAATTAGATTACATATCCGTCTCTGGATCTTGTCAAGAACTCCGAGGTAAGCAGAAGGTGCTCCAGCCCATATATGACAATACTCCATGCAAGGGCGAATGGTTGTTTTGTATATTTTAAGTTTACAGCTACAAATCCTCATGTTTTATATCATGAGTAACGATCTGCCCGAAGGGTTATTTTTAAGCCACAAGCTTATGAGTAGAAGAAGCTGCACCCTGAGAACGAACTTGGTGTTGGGTCTAAGCTGCAACGGTACGGTGTGCAATATCATTTTTGTTTTACTTGCCCACATTGTGTGTTTAACGATTTTGTAAAATTAATAACGCTCCCGAAATCTATTGTTCTTTTCATGTTCCAGAGTGAATGTGTCAACGTACTGACAGTTCGAAATTTATGCTTTATTAGATATAGTTTCGTGACTTTTTGCTTATTGGATTATTCACATTCTTAAATTCTATAAATTGTAGTTTCTCCTCTTTGCATAAATTGCAATTACTACCTGTTTCTTTTTCATCGTTCTTATCATATACAATTCTACAGTTTCATTTTTAGTTCCCATATATATTTTGACAACCTGGTGTTATTCGTATATATTTCGTATTTAAATGATAGTAAAGAGTTTGCATATCTTTATTCAAATTCTTTAACAGTTTTCACGATATAAATCCTCTCTTCTATTGGAGTTGTTACTTTCGCCTAATATATTTTTCTCTCTGCAATTTTCCTATAGTGGGCATTTGGCTTTATTTCGACAATTTCATTTGGCGTAAGTGTTTTTGTATTGTTGCTATTTTGTTATGCTTTTTATTTGTTCACTGTTATCCATACAACTGTAACTAACTTTTTAGTAAATATTTTCGTTTAATTTGTGTAATTTATAGAAATATTTGTCTGTAAGTTAAAAAGAGAAAAATCTATATTTGCATCAACATTCTTATTGTATAACGAATTAAAGAATGTTGTATGTTTCTATTTTTTCTTTTCTAGTTTTGGTGTATATTTATTCTAAATTCTAACTATAATTAAATGCTATTCTTTATTCTTCTTTTAATTCATTAAATATCGTTTTATCTGAACAGTTTTCGGTGATTCTTTTAGTGATCAACATGAAAAAATATATTAGGACCTTGAATAAGTTCTGGTTCATTTTTCATTAAAAGTCTTCTTTTTCTTTTTATGTGCCGTGTCCTTTCAGGACGTAGGCGATCATGGCCCTCCACTTTCCCTTGTCTTTTTTCTTCCTATTCGTCCCGTGAGTATCAGATTTTTCAGGCCATCTTTTCTCATCACGTGTCCCAGAGTTTTCATCTGCCTCTTCCTTCTGTTACGTATAAGCTTCCTCCTTGTTTGCATCCTCTCCAAGACCTCATCGTTTCTCACATGTTCGGTCCATGATATCCTCAGCATCCTTTTGTAGAAGCACATCTCCGCCGCCTCGAGTCTCTTCTCCATCCTTGAGGATACCGTCCAACATTCGCTGCCGTATAGGAGAACAGAGGCCCAGTACTCTTTTCTTTGTCACCCAAGACATCCTCCTGTTTCGCAGTACTCTACCCAGCTTCTGGAATGCATCCTTGGCCATCCCAATCCGTCTTCGGATGTCAGCGTCGCACCTATCGTCCTCCGTCAGAACACTTCTCAGACACTTAAACTTCCGCACATGTTTGATTTTATTGCCCTCGACCTGCAAATCGCATTTTGGGCTCATCTAAGTAATGAATTATTTACAAAAATTAGTAAGACACATATCACTGAAAGTATTGTCCATCGGTAGCCATTACTTTTCCCCATCTTTCTATCAGCATTAGAATTCCACATCGACACATCTTTTGAGGCTAACTACAAGTTGACCCATTTTTTGGCATCTTCATAAGAATGAAAGTGCTGCTCAGCCAGGCCATGTGGCATCGATCGGAAAAAATTGATAATCGGACGGAGAATACTACAGGTGGGGTAGGACCTCCCATATAAGCGTTTCCAAGTAGGTTTTCACCCGTTTTGCAACATGTGACCTAGCGTTGTCATGTTGCAAAATCACATAGGCGTGTCTCTGCACGAACAGTGACTATTTTTCTTCAATGCTCGGTTCAAATGCATCAGTTGTAGTCGACAACGATCTCCCGTGGTGTTTTCCGTCGGTTTGAGCAGCTCATAATAAACTACACCCAGCTGATCCCACCAAATGCAGAGCAGAAGCTTCGAACCATGGATATTCAGCTTTGCTGTCGATGTTGATGCATGGCCAGACTTAGGTTATCGTAGTGTATCCACTTCTCATCGGCGGTCATGATATGATGTAAAAAGCCTTTCCTTTTCTGCCGTTGAAGCAGTTCTGCACACGTGACAAGACGCCGTCCGACGTCTCTCGGCAACAACTCATATGACACCCAATATCCTTGATTTTGAATCATTCCTAATGCTTTCAAACGTTTCGAAACTGTTGTTTGATCAACTAATGATTCTGCAAGTTCAGCTTGCGTCTGACATGAGTCTTCATTAAGTAATGCCTCCAGTTCTTCGTCTTCAAATTTTATCGATGCGCCAGAGCGTTCTTTATCTTCAATCATCAAAATCAAAAGCGTTTAAACCAGACAGAGCAGGGTCGCCGTAAGTCTCAACAAGAATTCTGTGTGTTTCAGCTGCAGATTTCTTTTGAAAAAAGTAGTGCAGTAAAATTCCCCGTGAACACACTTTCTTTGGCACGAAATCCGACATGTTTACTGCTATGAAAAATAAAGTTGTTTACACTTCGATGAAATGACATACACTGAATTTCAAGCTTGCTTATAGTACTTCCTTATAGCTGAAACTACAAGCACGCAGTTCTGGGAACACCATCTGTTGGAAAACAACGAGAACTTTTTCAAGATCCTAATAGCAAAAATGTTATCTTTATGTGTACTGAAAAGCTCTTTTAAAAGAATCTAAAATAGAGCGCGTAGGAAAAGGAATATACAAATATGTAGATGTATATATATTTTTTTCCTTTTCACCTGGTATTCTTTTCGTTTTTTTTTATTTCACACACGCTTTATCCTCCTCTTTATTTGCATAGCCTTTCAAAAACCTTTTTTGCTTTTTTGGTCAATGGGTGAAACTGATTCCAGACCAGAAGGGCAAGTGATCTGGCACAAGTACTATTAACGCGATCTAGAAAAGCCTAATAGTAGTACATAAGAACAGGCGGAATAAAATATAGTATTTTGCTGTTTTGATGTTGTTTTTATCATTATCATTTTCTATTAATTTATTTATGTATTATTTCCATGTCTCTTTTTTTTTCTTTACCCTGCAGCTAATCTTTGTCTGATACTCGGATAAAAATTTTCAATCTTCACTTTTATACACTCGTGACTACAATAGGAGACGTCAGTCTTCAGGAAAAAAACATTTTGTGACCTGACTGTGATGTTGCCAAGGTTAAGGCTAATCCAGCAATAAACGAACACAAATTAATTATTCAGATTTCTTTTCACATCCACAGAAAAAATAAACCTCGGACTTGAGATTTAACGAATGTATTATTTCTTTAGATTAAATTAAAAATAAAAATATATGGGGAAGCAACAAAAAATGCTCGACATTAGTGTGCAAAACGAAATTGTATCTGTAGTGATTAATTTGTCAATCTCTCATATTGCTGCAAAAACTGCGCATGCGTAACCAAGATGGCTGTGTATATGAGGTCTGAAAGAAATTAAGCTCGTTCAGCTAATTTCAAAATAGATGCTTGTATATATATATATATATATATATATATATATATATATATAATCTTGTATTTATATATGCATTCATTTAGGTATATGAAAGTTTAGTTTTTAATTAAAATTTATCCAATACAAAACTCTAGATCCACTCATGTTAAAATTTGACTGTTGTGATGAATGTAGGATTTTTGTAGCGCTATTGCAAATGCTGTGCAGGCTGCTGATACGGAGAAATTTTTTAATTCCAAAGTACGGCCAGTACGTTATGTCCGTGTTCATAACTGTCGAGTTTTTCTTCGTTTTCTTATGTATTCGTTTTGATTAAATTGGGTCATTATAGTAACCCGGTTTTGATAACGTACTAGGAGTATAGAGATGGAGAAAGAGAACATTACTGAGAGTTAGAGAAAGAAAGATTGAGAGAAAAAGATGAGGACAGACACTCAATATGACAATGACCAGAAGAATATAAATATAAGCTAATAAAAATATATTATAAAGTAAGCGATGGTCAATTTGTGAAACTATTTGTGGTGGGTAAAAGTGAGTATTGTGATAAAAAAATGCAGTGATATTAAAATGGAGAGAAACTAGGAATGAATGAATAGTACTAATCTGTGTTTCATCTACAAAACTGAATATAAAAATAACTGTGGGCTACTATTACTCGGTAGTAAAACAAAATAGATGGGGTGCACAACTTATGTGGTGTGTACAACTCGCGTCGAAAAACTATGGACAACATAGACGATCACGTGCACAATTGACAATACAGTTGACAGTACAGGATTAAACCATAAGCAAAACAAACTATAGCCTTGGGCTTCAAAAATCAGCAGATACCTCAATTTTTTTCCTTGAAACCTTTTAGTCTCATCTTTTTTAAAGAACTTCCCATTAAGATTATTAATGTTGCTTTCAAATTGAAATATACAGCCACAAAAATGTTTTATTCCAAATAATTTAAAAAGAAAATTATTCTTTTATGTAAGCATTTAATTAAATTTTAGCTAATAAGTTTGGATGCTATTATTAATGAAAATGTGTATGTTGTTTTGTGGATATATTGTATGTATTTTAATTGAATATCTGTAGCTGTGTTCATGAATTACTGTTAGATAGACAGACATGCAGATAGGTATGAACAGAATTATAAATAGATTAATATGAAGACAGATTCCTTCCAGTAATTAAATTTAATTGCATCTGTCTATAATTATGTTCATAGCTATCTATGTACCTTATATATATATATATATATATATATATATATATATATATATATATATATATATGAATCTGTTCATATATATCTATCTATATATCTATCTATCTATCTATCTATCTATTTGATCTAATCTGATCTGTTGTCGACGTGTGTCCGTATTATTTTCGAATTTATTCATAAGAAGGTTCATGTGTCTAAGTAGAAATGGTTCACATTATATAATGTAGGTAGCTAGATGTGTTCGTAGCAACCTGTTATTATAAACTTAACCGGGATGATGTCTGTACAAAATTTCCAAATCTAATTACAATAAGCTCTATATTAATCACCAGATAATGCTGAGACTCATTTTATAAACATATACTGAATCAAATAATAACAAGGTAAACGAATTATAAGTCTATATTCGAAATATCCACTAAGGTACAGATTGCTTTGATTCAGTGGCTAGTGCAGCAAGCGAAAGGCTAATATGTTGAGAGGTAGATGATAAATGTTAATAAATATGAGTCCTGCACATTTTTATCTATTTTTTAAGCACGTATCTGGTAGTACATCGTCTTCTTTTTTAATTTCAGTGTCCCTTCAGGCTCTACACAAGTTCCTTATTTTGTAGCTCTATTTTACGAATTACGTACTAGATTGTCAACTAGGTCTCCTCATTTTACAGCTGAAATTGCTAGATGCAACCGCAAGTTCTATGTTGAGAGTTTCTTCTCTAGCACTTCTTGCTCGTGGAACTCTCTTCCGGTCTCTTGCTTTCCAGTCAACTTTGATCTTTAAAGATTCAAATGCAATGCCAATCGCTATGTTTTGTCTTCTTAATTCCCGTTCTTTTATTGTTCTCTCTCCTTAATAATGTTTTTTTCTCTTATTCTTTCACACTCAGTAAATCTTTGAGTCTTAGTGGCTTTATTGCTATGCTTGAGGTTAAATAATTAAAAAAAAAAACGCTCTAAGTAATGTTTGTTCCATTACTATTCCTCCTAGTTTCATTTACACAGGCTCGTTTTCTAGATTACTTACTGTTCTCTTTTGTCTTCAGTGTGTCTTTTGGGTGTCAGATTTTCCAAGTATTCTTTCCTCGTCAATTATTCTAGAAATTTAAAATCTTTTTTTTTCTGATTCTAAGTATAACCGTCCTGTTTGTATAAAATTTTCTAAAAACTTTCTCATTGTCCGCATCTCCTGTCCATGTTATTCTCAGCATCTTTCTGTAGAACCACATCTATGTTGGCTCAAGTCTATCCTCATATGTGAAAGGTCTGTCCAAGATTCATAGGTATACAGGCGTACTGGTATTACATAGCAGTTCTAGGAAGTGATGTATGGGATTTTGTTCGTGAGAAATTAGGACCTCATTTTGAAATGAAAAAAATATTAGGGTGTTCGGAAAGTAATTACATTGTGTCATAAATTACAGAATAGCAAAATATCAGTTAAATTTATTAAAATATTATTTTTATCATTTCACCTCAAACAAAGGAATGAAGCCATTAATACGCAAGAGGTTACTGATGTGACGTTCTAACCTTTTACTGATTCGGATTGGAATCTGGTTAGATTCGATATCAGCCTTGTCGTTCCAAGCTCGCCTCTAACGTCTGGTTACCGAAGTAACTCTTTTGATTTCTAGTCTAACCTACCCACGTTGTGATTTGATCTTAGGTAGACGAAATCAATCAGTCGCCGGGCCCTAATGCAAGCCGAGTCCGAACAAGGGTAATATCGCACAAGTATATGTAAAAGAAAATAAAGTAATAACTCGAAAAGTTCAAATGTGTTAAAAAAAGGATAACAATATTTTATATCTGGTTGTTGAATACAGGACTGTGTCTTCCTCCCAACCCGCTATATGGATTCGTGACACTTTGTGTTTGTTAGGCGAGTCTTAACATCTTAAGTTGTTTGTTTAAGAAACTGGTTCTTGGTTTATCTTCAGGCAATATTGTAAAACTTGTTTTGATGGTGTGAGTCTAAGTCGTTCTTCAAAAATAAATTGTTCTTGGTTAGAAGTTGAGGTCGTGATTGCGTAGGATCTTTCAGTCAGGTTCCTGTGAGGCGGGTCCTCAGAGCCCTCAGCTCAACTGCAAACTGCAACTGCTTGCCTGTCTGTCTCCAACCCCAACTGCGAACTTCACTGCGAACTGCCTTCTTACTCGTTGCGACTCTACTTATATGGACGCCGACCAGAACCAGGGTGGGCCTGTCGGGGTTTGAGGTTCCTTGATAATTCTAAATCAGTATTAAAGGCTTTTCTTTGTTTTCGGTCAGGAAGAATTATTATTTCCATCTTTCGTCCTCCCCAATTCTTCCTTTCTCATTTTGGTATCTCACCCATACCCTCAGAGGGTTTCCCCTCTCTCTCACAGTGGCATCTCACACTGATCCCTTCAGGGGGGCATTAACAGGCCTCCCCTCCTTCTTCACATGATTACCTTCGCCTGTCGCTCACGCCACCATTCAGCCAATGGCCTCCCAGCAGTGTGGGTGTGGCCAGACTGGCCTCGGTTTAAAAAAAATCTTGCTCAAAGAAAAAAATATCTTCCTTTCTTTCTTCCTTTCTTTTCTTTCTTTCTTTTCGTTCCTTTCTTCTGCCCGACAACAACCCAATACGACCCGTAGTGTGGTCTCTTAATCTCAATTTTATCCTGAATGTCAACTGGGACTCATCACTCGGGACCTTCGCCAAACAAGTGGGTGGTCATCCGGCGATATCCACGTTCCAGTCAATTATTCGTTCTGATAAAATAATTTTCCTATCGTGGCCAGCTTCGACATAAAACAGGTGTCTTTTTCCAAATGATATGGGGGTGGTCCAACGGACATTTTGGTTTCGGTCAGAGCATGACCTAATTATCATTATCTCCCAGTTTCTGTTTCGTAGGCCACTTGACCAACCTGAAATTTTCATTATCGTTGTCATGGCAGGCGGCTATCGTCCACTCGGTGCGTCGTCATAAATCAAATTAAATCCAGTGTCTTACTTCCTCGATAATGAAAATAAAATCTTACCACTTTTCTTAGAAAAATAACATCGCTTAGTGGCGTTTTCGTAATGGCTTCTTATCACCTAAGTTTAATTCTCGCCTTTTCTTTCTTTTCTTTTTCTTTCTCGCAACCCTAAATAGTGTCACATTGAGTATTATAGAACAAGAGAAAATATATTATTTAGACGAGAAGACAATAAAAGAACAGGAATGAAGAAGACAAGATTTGAAGATCAAAGTTGCCATTGGAAGTAAGAAGCTGGAAGAGAGGTTTCACAAGCGAGAATTGCGATAGACGAAACTGTTAGCAGAGAACTTACGGGTAAATCTAGCCATTTCAACTCTATACAGATGAGAAATAGACGCCAGTCAAGTACTGCGCTTAAATTAAGTCTAGATACTATAGAGGAAAATTCATAAAAACAATTACTATGAAAGTATTTATAGAAAAGGCACAGGGAGGCTACGTAACGGCGGTAGGAAAGTGACTGAAGCCAAGACAACAGGTCAGGATTAATGCCATTGCAGATATAAATGGAAATGTTGTGACCAAATAATTGGTTAAGAAATAACAAAACAAGAGGTTGCAGATAAATAGTGTATTGAACAGTAAATACAACAGAAGTGTGTTACACGACTTGGAAGCGCGTATCGGTTGACCAACGTTCAGTCTAATATTTAACAGCCACCCACCACGAGGGATATATGTGGCACAAGGCCGAGTTTAACGTAGTTCATCCGAGCCTGTAGACTCGGTCAAAAAATCCCCGTAGAACCCGCATAAACGGGTTCGGGTCTGTCTACCTAAAATACGAAAAAGACAAGTTTCGGCACAGCCTCGTTTGGGTTCCTCTCTGCCCAAGGTAAGAGAGTTCGACAGGAACTGCAAACAGTCACAGCCTCGGAAGAACAGTCTATATCACTGTTATATTTAACGCCCCCCACCACGTGGATCGTATGTGGCACAAGGACGGTTTAGTGTGGGTTCTCCGAGCCCGTGGACTCGGCCAAAAATATTCCCTTTGAACCCGCTTTGTCCGGGTTCCTCTCCGCCGAGACGGAGAGTTTGACAGCAGAACAGTTTATATCACCGTTATATTTAATGGGGACCCCCAAATGAGTCGTATGTGGCACAAAGCCGGTTTAGCGTGGGTTCTCCGAGCCCGTAGGCTCGGCCAAAAATATTGCCTTTGAAAATATAATTGCCTTTGAACCCGTATAAACTGCAGTCACAGCCTCGGAAGAACAGTCTATATCACCGTTCCTTTACAAATTTTATTGTAAGTGGAAGAGTCCACAATAGCCTCATTAGAGGGAAGACTCTACAACAAGAAAGAATATTCATTTTTTTAATAAATAAAAAATGTAACAATCTTCATTTTCAACGACTGCAACTCGACAGCAAAGCAACTTTTCTATTCCACAGTTTGTCCTTCGAAAAGAAATTGAAAGACTGTTTTCAACCTCTATGTTTCTGAATGCTTTGCCTCTTATTAAATGTTCCAATGATTGAAACAAATAAATGTCTGTAGCTGTCAAAACTATTGAGTATGAAGGATGTGGAAGAACCTTTCTTTCAAGCGATCTTTTTTCTTGGGTTTGTTTTGCAACGTTGTCCGCCCTTGCTTTGAATAACACCTTCTCTGTTTACCAAAGCAGGGAACTATCAACATAGTGATTCGTTTATCCAATCTTCGTTTATCCGATCAAGCTGCTGGAAAGAAACATCTGCAGTGAGGGTCCTTCCATGTTCCATTAGCTCGTAATAATCATTTTTCATACTCCACCAGACACAAAATAAGGACAGTTGTGGACAGAATCCTGGCCCTGGTGTTGGCAATGACTCCTCATTTTGTGATAATCATTGTCTTTTTCGTGTATTTATTTACTTTTTTTTTTTTTTTTTTGACATGCAAAACTCATTTTCGTTCACTTCTAAAAATGATACGCAAAAATGAAAAGTTGTCTTTCTCTTTTTAAAGTGTTCGGTTCTAACTTTGAGTGGCACCGAGCATACCTCGCATTGCCATCACGACGGATATTCTTAGTATTCAGTAGAGTAGCTGCTCGGATTGAGGAATCGGAAAACAGAGTTCGAATTCCAATCGAATCCATTACATTCACTTACGTGCTAATACCCTTGGGAAAGATATGGATCCTCTTTTTATCTCCTCAGCTATGGGTAAATAGCAGGACAGACCAGGTTCTATAGCATTGGATGGCAACTAGTCTACCGCAGAAAGAAATGGCAACTTCTGCCTCGTCATTCATGTATCGAAATATACACGATCGCCTACATATGACACATAATTGAGTGAAAAGAGATTTAAATATTAACCAACGGTTAATTATATTGATAAAGGACTGAAAAAAAAACATAAAATTTCAAACTATTTATGATCATGGATGTTTTTTTTTTTTTATCTGTATTTACATACACATACAGAAATCTACATATATATATATATATATATATATATATATATATATATATATATATATATATATATATATATATACGACAGAATAAATAAACAGTGAAATATTTATTAAAATAGTATGCATTAAAAAGTGCACAATATCAAGTTGGAAAACCAAACTTGCAGAGCGATTTAATATTTTAAAAGGATATCACATCCTCAGGAGACCTGGTTGTAAAATTTTACAATATAAGAAAACATGAAAATTTTTATTATTATTGTTAACGTGTTCTATCTCTTTCCATTGGAGATTATATTTACAAACACTGCTTCAAGGAAACACATTTGCTTCGATAAATGTCCTTGTTGACCGTTCTTTAGCGAAATACTGTCCTTGTTATATATATATATATATATATATATATATATATATATATATATATATATATATAAATATAGATAACTATACTCGTTTCGAAAAACCCTCGAATTTTTGATTTGCCAATAATCAAATCAATCTGGGGGAAAAAAAGGTTTTAAAAAAGAAAAGAGCTAGAAACATGAAAGTCTGTCGAAAAAAATCGCACAGATACAGGTTTGAAGCCCAAAGAAAAAACCCCGATACGAGTAAACAACTAACAAACAAAAGAGCTCAATACAACAGGCTTTCCCCTGACGATCCGTTGACGATAGGTGAAACCTAGGTAGGTTTGTCTGGCTCATTAGGTTTATATATATATATATATATATATATATATATATATATATATATATATACGCATACATATATACGCTCTATATCCAATATCTAATCTTTATAAATATTACATATTTTAAGTAAAATATATATATATATATATATATATATATATATATATATATATATATATATATATATATATATATATATCGTGATGTGTGCACTTATGTATGTTTGATTTATTGATTTGTTTTTTATCGACCTTTTCAGGTCATTTATAGCCAGAAAATATTTTTAGATTGTAACAATTCTTTTGAGATTAGAATTTGCTGATACATGTCCTACTAATTAACCCATAGCTGGGGAAGAATAGATGAATTCTTACTTTTCTCAATGGCATTTTCTCGTAAGAGAATATAACGAACCCGACTGGAATTGGAACATGGCTCTCGAATTTCCAATTCCGAGCCGTTATTCATTATCCCACCCGAACATCCAAACTCACAGCACCTGGTATTTACAAGCGGGCACTCATCTAGGTACTGAGCAGTACCAAGTATTATTTAACTTCGTTGATGTTTGTATATGCTAATTAACTAATTAATATGATTTATGGATGTAACATTTTGAATCCAGTGCGATCAGCCAAGTACTCACTAAAAATACAAAAAAAAAAATTTACTTTTTCTTCCATGTGACGAAATCACATGTAGATTTTTTTTAATCAATTAGACTTGTAATTACGAACGAAAATGAAAAATCTAATTTTTATGTTTTTTTATAAGTTTAAGATAGAAAAAAAATCTTATTAAAAGATGAAATGCATAATTGTCGGCAGATTTATTTATTCGTTTGCATTGAAAACGCACGAAATGATGTAATGCGAAAACAGTCAAGTAAATGGAACAACCCTTTACCTGTCTACCGTATACACAAACGCAGACGTTCTATTTAATAGATAGATTTTACACAGCAGCAAATGTAATAATCAAAAGAACAAATGCTGTGATATTTTAATTAGTTCGTTCATTTACTTTGTTGTATAATTAAATACTTGGGAGTATATTTCGTAACAAGGAAAACGGCGAGTACCAGGCCAATATTTGAAGGAAGGGGAGGTAACTGGTTCCTGCTGTATGTTACGAATAAATAGCGTATCGATTTAAATCTCTTCACTTCTCTTCGCTTAAGAGTAATGCATTAGTCATCAGCAGGTGTTCTTTGTTCGCAAAAAAGTAAAACTTGTCTATAAGAAAAGAGCTAGCTTTAAACAGAAAATGTATCTATAATTTTTTTTTTTCTAAAAACCGATAAGGTAGGCAAAAAACACATTAAATCTGATGAACGTATGTCGAACAGAAAGCTTTCACAATATGTCATTAAAAATAGTTTTAAAAATAAAGATTAAAGAATAAAAGAATGTATTAGATTGATGCAAAATGTTTCCTTTTACAAACTTTAAAAAAAATTATTTATATCTGTTACTCTAGAATTCGCCTAATGTAAGGCACGAGAGTTTCTTAAGGTTACTGTTATTATAGTAATGATGGATGTGGTGTGTATATGAATGAAAGAGGGGGTGGTAGAAAGTGAAAAATATGATGATAAAGAGGATAGATAACTATTGACACTTGACTTGAAGAGGTCAAGATTATAGCGTAAAAAGTTACTGCTAAAATTGTTAGGATTAATGAGGTATATGAGAGGAATGAAAGTTGGGGTGTTAGAAAGTGAAGAGTATGAGAATAAGGAGAATATATAAGGATAGTCCCTTGATTTGAAGAGGTCAATATTATAGCGTATAGGGTTCCTGCTAAAATGGTTAGGATTAATGAGGTGTATGATATGAATGAAAATGAAGGTGGTAGGAAGTGAAGAGTATTGACTCTTGACTTGAAGAGGTTGAGATTGCAGTGTTCAGAGAAACATCCACAAAGTCCCACAAAGTAGCAGTTCTTGGGAAAAGGTTTCTGAATGAAACTTTCTCCTTATATTTGGAATACAGAGGAAATGCGGGTGGTTCGACTTCGTGGTAGTGGCATGGCGTGTGTTCGCTGTAAAGGTCTGAACTGGTGAAACTAAAGAATGGGGCTCAACTGAACATAATGAAAATAAAGTTAGAGTAATTATAGTCTTGCAGCGTTGCAATTGTAGAAAATAGAGTAGAGAATAAGTTTTCGCCCACAAAACCGTGTAAATTCTATTATCAAAGCTGGAAAGTGAAGCTTGGTCAGTTTCAGTGCAGATATGGCAATAATACTCCACTTTGGGTCTTTTCGTACTTTTGTGAAGATAAGCCATGGCACAAGTCGCCAAGGGGCGAAAGAATGAGTCGAACTTCTTTTTTTTTCACGAGCACATAAAAAGCATAAATATTCGACCATATAAATATTTTCTCTTGACTTTCTTAGCATCAACAAATCCAAACTCTAATGTGGATGATCTAACTCGGAAATCAGTGACTCAAGTTGATTGATTTATATTTCCAGTTAAAACATTTTAACAGTTCGTCTTAAATTATTATCAACAACAATAATAGCATCATAGAATTAAAGTTTCTTCAGGTTTTTTTATTGGTCATAAAATGTCTGGTTACAAGCAAGTTTGAATGGTCCTTTTCTTCCATTTATAAAGCCCAATCTGAGTTTATACAATAAAAATCGCGCTATGCTGTGTCGTTTTTGCTGTGCTACGATAACAATCATGCAACCATAGAGAAAACATATCCTTATAACATAAGGTAACACTGTCTTCGAATACACAAATACACACACGCGTGCATATACGCAGACAGACATAACCAATAGAAGACTACATAATCTAACATAATTCTATGCACATCAACCACACCTATTTTAATATTTTCAAAACAGGAGAGCCCTCTTTGCCTGTAATACTTGCATAACCAAGGCCTAATCAAGATACTGGCAACTTGGGCAGTTGCCCGGGGTGCCATCAAGGCCGAGGGCACCATCAGGCCGTCATGTCATATTTTGGATCTTCCAAAACTAAATCTTATAAAAATATACTTGCGGTTGTCCATTACACGACAGATTAAATTCTATGGCCAATAGAAAATTGTAAAGATAGGTATAGAAAGTTCCATGAAAAGATTTTCAGATCTAAAGTCTAAAAAAAAAACGATTTAGGTAGGTTAATAAATGTTTTCTTTAGCTTGTATTAAGTTGTATATTGTAATAAAGTTTCACTTTTCTACTTGTGAAAATGGAAAAAAAAATACTTGTAAGGGCGCCGAAGTTTAGCTTGCCCGGAGTGCCAGCAACCCCAGGGCCGTCACTCCGCAGAACACCACTCTGTACACGTCATTCTATTTAGTTCTATGCCTAATAAGCCTAAGCTCAATGGTAGATCTATTATGAAATTAATGAACCTTAAGTCTCGGGTTCCCTTAATCCCGGATTAACCCTGAAGCAACTTTGTTTTTAATGAGTAAATATTTCATCAAAATCAATTGCTTTTTAAAATTAAAAATAAGTCTATTTTACTGTCAATCATAAGCCTGTGGTTTAAAGTACTTAACATCAGGTTCTTAAATAGCCTCGTCAGATCTCAACTTTCATATGACATCAAACTCTTTCGATAATGTTTGAATTATCATCTATATTCAAGCCTTTTATTCGTCCTGGGTATGACGATAAACTACATGCGGCAGCAAGGCCTCTGATCGGGAGCTTTTGAAGAGCGTAGAACAACCTCTTAACTGCTGTTGTTCCCAGGTTCACCCCGACCTGATGTGGTAGTACCTGTTAGGCAAATAGTTAACCCCAAAATTGGGTCAAAACACTATGAATATATGAAAATACATTTTATAGTAAAAATACCAACAATATATTTTTAAAAAAATATTACCAGCCATACAGTTTTAAAAAAATAATTACAAGGAATACATCTGACTCTCGACAAAAAAAAACCCTCTTTACAAAAATACATCAATGAAACTTGATATACAAACTGATATCTTACAAAGAATACATATTCTGTTCATACGAACCTATCTTAAAAATCTTGTCGGTATGAAATAACTCATTGAGTTGTTGATATTCCGTAAGACAAAATAAACCAAATCAAACAAATCTTTTCTCAGTACCTTCACTGTGCCTTATCGATGAATATGGTAATTTTAATAGCAATTGTTTTGATGAACTTTCCTGTATGGTACGTGGACTTTATGAATTTAAGCGTTCTACAAGATTGGCAGCAAGGTTTCATTATTTTACAGTTGAAATATCTAAATGCACCGAACTTTCTGTTAAAAGTTTTTCTATCAAACTGCTCGCTTGTAAAACTCTCTTCCGGTTTCTTGATTTCCGGTCAACTTTGATCTTAAAAAAAATAAATGAAATGTCAATCGTTATCTTCTGTCTTCTTAATTCCTGTCCTGTTATTGTTCTCTCTCCTTAACACTGTTTTTCCTCATATTCTCTAATGCAGTAACCCTCTGCATTTTAGTGTCTTTATTGCCTTCTTTGGTGTGAAATGATTAAAAATAAATTAAAAAAATAAATGATTAAAAATGACTTCAAACGAATAAACCATATAATTCTTAAAGAAGACGATCTTTCATCAGATCCTATAAATTGGTGCTGCACAATCATAACTGAAGCGCTATACCAAATATCAAAAACCACATGACTTGAACACTTCCAACAGTATCAACAGCATAAATGAGTAGCACATTAAACTAGACGAGAAAACAATGATATAATCAAGAAACTAATTTACTACTTTGCCTCCAAACAAAACGTTTGGCCGTCCTGGGTATGACGTTAAACTACATCCGCATCCTGGGTAAGACGATAAACTACATCCAGCAGCAAGGCCTATGATCAGGAGGCTTTGAGGAGCGTGGAAACACCTCTTAATTGCTGATGTTCCCAGGTCCACATTAACGCATTGAGGTTGATATGCCGTAAACCAAACCAAAACGTTGGAAGAGAAAACGTCCATCAATATTAGAAAGAGGAATAAGAGTTAGTGGACTTGAAAATTCTAATTTGTTGAAAAAAAACAACCGTTTTAATTTTTTTTAATATTTTAAACCGATAATAACAATAACTGTTCTGTGAATGTTTCATGTATATAAACGTCTCCGATTTTTATTCATTGGCTATTTCGCGACTCTATTTGAATCTTGAATATGTTGTAGTGCTGCCCTGGATCAAGTGGGTGGCTACTGGAAGACTCTATGTCCGGCAAGAGGACTCTGCACCATGTCACACAAGCAGGAGAAGCCAGTCATGGCTGTCAGACAATTTCTGGACCACATCATCCCTTACATCTGGCCACCTAACTCCCCAGACTGAAAAAACACTAGATTATTATTTGTGGGCTACAGTTGAGCGAGAAGCAAACAAAACTCCTTTTCACACCGAAGATGAACTAAAGGCAAAGATTATGGCAGTTTTCACCAACTTAAACAAGGAGACCGTCCAGAAGAGTTGCAGAAGATTTGGAAGTCGTCCGGAGGCCGTGGTTGAAGCCAGTGGCGACATTAGTATTTCAAGATATTTTAGTGTAATTTTGGTAAATATATCTATTAAAATGAGATGACCGTTATTTTCATTTATTGCGTCATTTAGACGACAATTTATCCATCGCATATATACATATATACATATATATATATATATATATATATATATATATATATATATATATATATATATATATTACATAAAAGAAAGAGACAACCTTAATGTTCTATGACTATAATAAATTATATATAATAAATTATAGTCATGGATTTTAAAGTTGTCTCTTTCTTAATTATTTAATTAATATTTGCTCTGGTGTTAGATTGGGCTCTCTAGATTACATCCTTTTTTGAATTATTCCATTACCTTACTATTTATATGTATATATATATATATATATATATATATATATATATATATATATATATATATATAGAGAGAGAGAGAGAGAGAGAGAGAGAGAGAGAGAGAGAGACATAGATAGATAGATAGATAGATAGATAGTTAGATAGATAGATTACTTAAAATGAAATAAAATTACTTAATTCCTTCATTTTTGCGATGGCACAAGTAAAATCCTCCTAGTACTACTACTAGTTCTACTGCTACTACTAATGATAATAAACAGGAAGAACAATCCGATCAGACTTTTAATCTCAAATAATCTTCTCACTTGTGCTTGTCTTTTTTATATGACTCAGCTCTTATCATTACGCTATATTGTGTTATCATTGTGGGATCATGATCCTCTTTCTCTAGTCTTAGTTTTTATATTTATGGATCAATACAATTAAACCTACCTCCCGGAACTTATATTTTTACATTTAATTCTATTGTCCGTATTTCCCCGCTTTATCATCACATTTATCTCAACAGTGATGATCACAGTCATGATCATCGTTTTTATTGTGTGAAAGTGCAGCACGTTAGGGTGTAAATATACGCAACCCTCATGACAGCCAGTCAGGGAAAGGGCGTGCCGGTTAATCCAGTCGGCTGATTCGGTCTCCGATTAACGGTGTTCGCAAGTATCTAGATGTGACTACAAACTCGTGTTGGCTTTTTTTTTTGTATACTAATGTTCACCCAATACAAGGCCCAAGAGCCACTCAAGGTAGAGGATTACAGTGTGATGAATGATGTATGAACACTACTGAAAGCAAAAAGTGCAATTCTTGAGGTTATGTAGGAAAGATAACGGTTAACCCTGGACTTGAAGATTATTGTGAATGTGAAGACATCCTGCCAAGAGTCTGATCCACAAAGCAGCAGTTCTTGGGAAGAAGCTGTCCGAGGAGAACTTGCTTCTTACTATTAGAAGACGAAAGGAAAAAGATTAACGGTTAACCCTTGACTTGAAGAGGTCATTATTGTGGCGAATATGAAGACATTCTTTTGGGAGTCTGTTCCACAAAGCAGCAGTGCTTGGGAAGAAGCTGTTCGAATGGAACTTACTCCTTACTAATGGAATACAAAGGGAATGAGTATGATTATTTACTATTGTGTGTGTGTCATGGCGGGTCCAAGTTGCGAAGAACCAAGAAATGTAGCTCATCAGAACATATGTTATGTAACTAGCGATTAGCGTTAAAATAGTGAGTGGCTTGTAACGTCTCGTCTGCAGGAAAGGGGTTGGAGTGTGGAAAATAATTCATCGCCCACAAGGCCGTGTAGACGCTTTTGAACTTGATCAAGCAGCTTCAGCTGAGATATCGGAGCAATTTTTGGTTTGATGTGGCGCTTGTACTGATAGAGTATATCCGGGGGGGGTCAGATACTTACTGTAGCGACACAATGAACCGGCCATTTTGCCAGAATCTTTAGCAACAGATCGTATATATGAGTTCTACTTGAGGCCTGGGGTGAGCTTGTGTCCCAGTTGTCTTTCAAGGCAAAGAGCTTTCTCGAGAGATCAACCATCCATCATGATATGTAAAAGATCAGGTGGAACGTTACTAGCTTGTTTTTAGACGTGGTGAATTTTACAATCTAGTCCCCCGCTCCCCAGTGAGTGAACAGGGCGAATTCAGAGAAGAGATGGGCTGCTAGATTCTGGTCATCAAGATTTTATTGAGTGTACTGTCACTCTCTCACTCTCTCGTACTCACCACTTTCTTTCTCGGCATTTGTTTCGTTATCTCTTTCTCTCAGTATCTCTCTTGCTCTCACTCTCCCTCCTCTCTCTCTCGTCTTCTATCTCTCTCAATTTAGCTCTTAATATCTTTCCGTTTGTTTCCTCCTAACCCTCTCATTCTCGTCAACTTTTCCTGTCTTTCTCAATAGTTTTTTCTGTGTGTCCCTCATTTCTCCTTGTCTATCTTTTTCTCTCTTGTTCAGTCTGTTATCACTGTTCTTTCTTGTTTTCTCTATATACCACTTGTCTGAGTCTCTCTCTCTCTCTCTCTCTCTCTCTCTCTCTCTCTCTCTCTCTCTATCTATCTATCAGTTTTTTTCACTAATTCTCTTTCCGTCCTTCTCTCTACCTCTTTCTCGTTCTTCCTTAGTTTCTCACTTGTTTTCATTTTTCATCACTTGTCTGACTGTTTCTCCCGCGCTCTGTTTTTTTTCTCTCTCTTGTCTTCTCTGCCTCAATCTCTCTTTGTTTTCTCATTAGTTCTCTCTAACTTTCTCTCCGTCTTTTTCTCTACTTCTTTCTCGTTCACGCTCTGTCTTTCTTACGTGTATTATCTCTCTCTCTCTCTCTCTCTCTCTCTGTCTCATTGTTAATACAAGTTCATTTTATACTTAATTCTTTATAAAACAATGTGCACGAAGAAGAAATCATTTTTGCTCGATTAATCGTCTTGCTTTTCATCCTAGTTATTTTATGATTAGGAAGACATTCAGTTTTGTAACTAAGAAAACGAAACGTTTCACTTGTAAGTAATAAGAATATGACTCAGCATCTACTGAATTCGATTCTATTATTAATGCTAACTTAACTAAAATGGTTTCCTCGAAAGTATCTTGATGTTTTTCTTTATTTCATCTAGGTTTTTCGTTCGTATAAAAATACCATCGATATTTTTTTCAGCGAGTTTCACCCTGTACAAGGCCAGGGAGCCACTCGAGGTAGCGTGTTACAGAGTAAGAAGTACAGTTTAGGCGGAAATGTAGGGGAAGATAATGGCTAACTCCTAGATTTGAACAAATTAATATCATAGTGATCGGGAAAACATTCACTTGGGAGTCAGCTCCATAGAAAAGTCGTTCGCAGGAAGAAGCTGCTTGAGTGGAACTTACATCTCACCGATGGAATGCGAAAGGAGTGAAGATGGCTTGCTACAATGTACCTAGCATGGCGGGTCTTAGCTGCGGAGGTTAGAACTGGTGGAATTAAGGAATGTAGTTCGTCTGAGCACTCTCCATGGAAATAGTGATAGAGCAGTGAGAGGCTTGAGATGTAGAAGAGGGGTTTAGAGTAGAAAAAAATTGTCATTCCTAAAGACGCGGAGACGTTTTTTTAACTCAATCGAGACTGAAAAGTGGGGACTGGGCATCTCCTGCTTAAATATGACAACGGTACTCCACTTTAGGCCTGGTCTGGCTCTTGTAAATTGGTGCATAGTGCACGGAGTCAGCTACTTACCGAAGCAGTACAGACCGTTTTTCGAGCATCTTTACTGATGGATCGTATGCACGAGTTCCAGTTTAGGCATGAGTTGAGTTTAAGGACCAATAGTTGCAAAAGTCACGAGGAAATCCCATTCATCGTGATTGGTGATAGTTAAGGGTCAGATCGGCAATACGATGTCACTAGTTTAGTCTTCGAGATGTCGAATGCAACTAGTTAATCCACCCACCTCCTTGAGACGTTAGATCTAGATCAAATAGATCAGCTGATAATCTTTGGTCATTTAGTGTTTTGGAGGTCCACCCATATACCGTTGTAGTGATTTTCAAGCGTAGCTCAGATGTGGCACAAGGCCGAAAGTAGGGGGTACCCAGTGAGGATCGAACTCACTACTCAGTTGTAATTGTTCTAGCGAGACAAGCTTGCTAACCATTACACCACCTCGAGGTGCTCCACCCATATACCGTTGTATCCTTAGCATAGATATTCAACAATGATCGGAGTATACTTTTTGGCCGGTCATTTATGTAAAGTAAACAGATGATTGGTCCGAGAAGCGAACCGAGGAGGACACCTGCGTTGATTGCCTGCTTCGGATTTCAAAGTTAAAAATAAAAACAGCCTTCTTGACATGCGCATTACTATCCCCTATGACTAATATCCACCTACGACTAATATCCACCGGGCGGATATCTTTGGTAGGACAAGAGATAATTATACAATAATTCATCAGCCCAATTCAATATATTGCTTCTTCAAACAAGAAAACAATAATTAATTCATCTTAGGCAGGTGATCGTTGCCTTAGTGTTAGGGCCATTGAAATACAACGCAGGCATTTTTATACTTTTGAGAATTTGCTTTATTTGTAATTTGTTGGAAAAGAGAGGCTGAATGAGGGACAAGGTTTCTTTTTCAATTTAACAAAGGGGGTCCAGTTCCGATCGCTAACTTAGTACAACTTGTTACTGGTATGGCAGTCCTTCTAGCTGTTCTTGCTTTTAGCCAGGCTGCTCACTGTCGGCGCGGAAAGTGAAATTGGCGCGTCGCTTTCAAATTTCAGTCTAATTTCGCACAAATACCAATTTCTTCTCTTTCCAACTGCGATAAATACCATGGTAGATTGAACTCTCTTGATTTGGTTGGCAACCAGCCTAGGAAAAGGAATATTTCATAATGACATGACCACCTCCCAGAATCCTTCTTGTTAGGTATATCACAGTATCAACACCTACTATTATGAGGATTTATTCACGGGCGAGTTAAATACATACATATCTGTCCTAGTTTTTTTTTCTCGGTGTGTCAATATCTATTATTTAACAATCGCTTGCGAGAAATCTGTTGTTTGACGTTGCTAAGTTTGATTTTTACTTGGTACTCTATTGCCGTAGACTTGTGTCTGATCAAAGTAAAGAATAATTGTATGAGATGACCAGAAATTCAAAGAGATGTTTATCTACTAGTGGTCGAAAACCACAAATACGTATTCCTACCAGAAAAAAATAACACTATAGAATATTTCTACTGATTATTTCAGTCAATTTTTGGTACTTGTAAAATCTACATAGATTGTATGTTATAAATATAAAGCCACCTCTTCGTATTCATCTGCCTCTGTCTGTCACTCTCTCTTTCTCTCTTTCTCTCTCTCTCTCTCTCTCTCTCTATATATATATATATATATATATATATATATATATAGAGAGAGAGAGAGAGAGAGAGAGAGAGACAGATTGATATATGTTCGTCTCTATCTGCCTGCCTATCTATAAAAAGAATACCCGCTCGGCCCGGCGGCTAGGATTAAAGTGTAGTATCTGCGCTTAGTATCTGCGGGTCGGTTTGTGAACTCTGCTTGCAGAGAGGAACCCGGACGAAGCTCCGCCGAAGGGTAGGGTTTCGTTGGGGGAGGTTGATTTGGAACTGGCCCGCCTCGGCGGGTTTGGATGGTTATTTATTTTTGGCTGGGCCTACGGGCTCAGAGATACCCACATTAAAAAGGCCTTGTGCCACATTCGATCCCCGTGAGTGGATTGATAAATACCATCTGCCTGCCTATCTACCTAAGTCATCTGTTTTTTTCTCTTTCTTTTTTTCTTTCTTTCTTTCTTTCTTTCTTTCTTTCTTTCTTTCTCTCTCTCTCTCTCTCTCTATATATATATATATATATATATATATGTGTGCGTCCGTCTCCGTTTATCTATCTATCTATCCATCTATATATATATATATATATATATATATATATATATATATATATATATATATATATATATATTAAGCTTTGATTTTAAAATTATTAGATTTTACGCAGGAGAAGAGATTTACTCGTATTTGTAAAGGGGGATTTTGTTTTTGCTGCTGTTTATGAACAGTCTTATCGGCATTACAGTTTTTTAAGATTTTAATCGTTAAGCAACAGTTATAAGTGCTAGAACTAACAGTATTCGTTCTATATTAGATTAAATTCGTTGATTGACTACTGTTCTAAAAATGCGAAATTAGCTTTTTTTTAATTTCCGGCTTTTCAGGAAAAATTACCTGTTATTGGTTGATAAAAAAGTATCCAAAAATAAGAAGCACTCGTCTCAAAAGGTTTATTATGAGTAATGGTGGCAGGTATATTTTCTTACTGTTACCAGACGGTCTTACCGGGATTGAGAGCGATGAATGCGCTAAACGAAAACGAGACTGGGCCTCGATTTCATCTTTAATTCGACTACTGGCTTACTCAGCAAGAAATGGCTTCCAAGAATAATCGATAAAGAGGAAGTAAGAGAAAAGCAAAAGATGGATGACTGGGTGTTCAATAGACGAACAGACTTTGCTTGATTTTCTTAGATGAGTAATAATTATTATTAATCTTTACAGACTAGTATTCTTATAATGTGTGTTATAATCGCAATACAAATAATCAATTCCGAAGAGTTGCGGTCAGATTTTTGGTTTTGTACTTACTGACCGTCTTCGGATGCCTTGGAATTTTGAACCAAAATATTTATTTTTCTCATTTCACTTTCAGTGCTTGAGAATATTTAACCTCTCCTTATCAGCAGATACCTTAAAACACGTTAGTCATGAACCCTCTCTCTCACTCACTCTCTCTCTCTCTCTCTCTCTCTATATATATATATATATATATATATATATATATATATATATATATAACCGGTAGAAAAAACAATATGTATAAAGGAAAGAATAACAATAGGAAAACTGTAGTTTTAGCCAATGTAGACTTTTTCAAGGCAAAAAATGAAATGAAGTATCTATAAACAACAATCAAAGTGTCGTTGGGGTAATTTTGCACATTGTCTAGAATTATTACGAGCAAAAACTTACGATGATTATATGAAACCAGATGAAAAACGCTAAAGATTTCCGTGATTCTTACAGTTTGTTTGGCAGCTACAATATTAGTTTGACTTGAAACCAGTGTTTCTTAAATCTTATGCAGTGAATGTCACCTTTTATTATTCATTTTTACAAGAAAATTATGTTTTTTCAGTCGAAGTTTAAGTAAAAAGATAAATTCATATAAAAAGTGGCACTGCTATAAACATACTACGCCATCCATATTTATAATATAGTTTAAATATCATAGCTGTAGTCAAAAAACTATTTTTATATTTTGTTTTTGAATATAAAAAAATCGGGAATCCAAACTCGCAGAAATAGGAACTTGTGTATGATATAACTGGCTTGCATCGATTTCTGATGCATTTGATTGGCTCTTAATGATTTCTGATAGATTTGATTGGTTCCTATTGATTTCTGGTGATTCTGATTGGCTCTAACTGATTTCTAATAAATTTGATTAGCTCTAATTTATTTCTGATAATACTGATTGGCTTTTACTGATTTCTAACCAATTTGATTGGCTCTTATTTATTTTTGATAATTCAGATTGGTTCTTGCCGATTTCTGATTGGCTCTTATTTATCTATAATAAATTTGATTAGCTTTTATGGATTTCTGATATATTTGGTTAGCTATTTTTGAAGACTTTCATATAAAACGGTTTTACAGCCATATCATGCTCCGATCATCGAATTTAAACAACATCGAATCAGTTCAGTACTTAGGTGGGTGACCGTTTGGGATTACCAAGTGCTGTAAGGTTGAATGTGCAGGTGTTGTAATAAATAACGGCTCAGAATGAAAAATTGGGGAGCCGCGTTTGAATACCAGTCGAGTTTTTTACACTTACTTACGCAAAAATACGTCCACCTCCCCCACCTATGGGTTAAATAGTAAGACTTTTAACTGAAAATCATTATCTCCAAAGAATTAGTAATACAATATTCACTCTTACAATGCAAAAATATGTTTAGGTTTAAAATAACCTCCAAAATGTTAAGACGCAAAAAAACATTAATAAATCAATTCAGGCAGAAATTTGCTAACTCCAATTTTCTGAAATAGTATTTTGGTCTATTTTCAAATATTTCTATCTGCGAAATTGCAAGGAAAAATCGAAATTTAATAAAAAATGAATAGGGAAAAATTAACGTTTAACAGCTCTTTCGGAGTTTAGGGCTAACCTCGATGCTGTCGACATTTTGTCTCTCTATCTTTCCCCTCTCTCTCTCTCTCTCTCTCTCTGACATTCTTATGGGGTCGAGACATACAGTAATATCAGTCCATACAATTTCTGTTCCTGCTAAAATGAAACAGATTTAAATTATTTAAAGTTTGGAACTACAGAATTTTTTTTTATAGCGTTTGGCTGTCCGTTTGTGTGCTTGTAAAATATACAATATCGAAAAGTTTGTTCATATTTATATATCATTTCAAAAGATACGACGACTTATTCAAATTGGCATCTATTTATACCTTTGTTGTTTTGATCATTGCATTTCATTCATTTATCAGGTGTACAACGTAATCTTTAATTTTTGACGTCTTCACATAAGACCGGGGTAAGCTAGATTAAAAAATACACATAAATATTAAATCATAAATTACTTACTAGCCTAGTGATGGAGCTTATAAAGAGATAAATGTTTCACTTCCATTAACAGAATAAATAAAAAATATGAAGCAAATGATATTAATGATATACAGTGGAACCTCAGGTCATGAACGCCTCTTATTACGAACAAATCGGTTCACGAACAAAATTTCCGAATAAAAAATATCTCGAGCGATGAACACCCAAACCGATGAAATTTGCGCAAAATGGAGTGAGTTACAAAGTTTTAAGAAATGAAATCGCCCTGATAAAGCAGTAGCAAGCCGCAGCATAAACATTTTCAATGACAATGCTATGTCTCACTTTAGAAACATTTTTAAAACGTAGACAAAATCAAATCTCACTCGTCCTGGATATGACAATAAACAACATCCGGCAGCAAGGCCTCTGATCGGGAGATGGGAGGTTTTGAGGAGCCTGGAACCACCTCTTAATTGCTGTTATCCCTAGGTCCATTCTGACCCGGGGTGGTAGCACATGTTAAGGGTCCCAGCTATGGGCAAATAGCTAAGCCCCAAACTGGGGTCAAAAATCTATGAAAGTATAAAAATAGATTTTTAAATTAAAAATGCAGGCAATATGTTTTTGACTCTTGACAAAAGCCCTCTTTACAAAAATACGTCAATGAAACCTGATCTAAAAACTGATTTCTTACAAAGAATACATATTCTATTCAAAGGAACCTATCCTAAAAATCTTGTCGGCTTTAAATAACCCATTGAGGTTTTGCTATGCAATAAAACAATATAATCCAAATCAAACCAAACAAGTGTCATTGGGCAAATTTTTAGTGAGTCAGAATCCAAGTGAATCTCTAGGAGAGTCGAGTGGCACCAAGAGACAGAAAAGAGAGAAGAGACCCCAGAAAGACAGATACCTGATATTTTTATGCAAGGGGACTCCATTTCCAAAGAATATCATCTCTCCTTTTCTTTACCACCATACTTACGCCATCAACCATACAGGTGGAGTTAAAATAAGTTTTCATTTATATTTTATCTGTTTAGTATTGCGTTTATCTTTTTTATGTTAGATTCATTGATTTTTATTGATTTTGTGTATGAATTTGTGCACAAAGTACTGTTGTAAAAGTTTAAATAAGCAATCATCTTGGGTCCAGGAACAGATGAATCCATTTTACATTGATTCCTATAGTTTGCCAACAATTTGGTTGACGAACAGCTTTCAACTGTATTTGAGTAGATTTAATGAAATCGATATGTTACCTGAACTGATAAATAAGATGCAGCTCCTTCGAGATATAAGCATTAATATTGTGAGATCGTAAGATCCTGATCACTGAAAGTATTATACACGGGACCCTACAAAATGCGAGGCCCATAGCATTTTCTACTTTTGAAACTATGTTAATCCATCACTAATGATGATTTATTTTAAAGATTTATTTTCTTTAATTTTGTAATGTTCGACGTGGAATAATTGTGAGTGAACTAGTCTTACACAAAGGGTTGAAAGCCAAAGTGCGCACGGGCAAAAGAGTTATGATAAAACTATCAAAGATGACGTAAGCGTTCTCGATGATTCACGATAAAATAATAAGTTTTTTACAGCACTTATTACTTACTTTTGGAAGGCAAAGAAAAAGACTAGTATTTTTAAAAAATAAAATCCAGATATTTCAGAAAACCATTGTTGGAAAAATATAAGTTGCCATAAAAAAACAAACAGAGCATGTTTTCTTTTCATGAACACAATACGGTAAAAATATTTGTAATCTAAGATCGTCTTCGAAAGCATCCTTTAAATTATTTTTGCGTGGAATTATGGAATGTACGGTGTATGCCATGCAGTTAATGCGGTTGTCATTTTTAGGATTAATAAACTGTGGAATAATCGTGAGTGAACTGGTCTTGCACAACGGGTTGAAAGTCAAAGTGAACATAGACAAAAAAACGTAAATTGATTCTAATGAGACATCTGAGTAGATTTAACAGCATCGGTATGATGTTACCTGAATTGATGAATAATTTAAGATGCAGCTTCTGCCTGATAGTAAGATGTCGATCTCTCGAGACAGTTTGAAAGTATTTAATGCGGGTCCCGTAGTATTTCCTATTAGTTCAATCCTTTTTCCCTTCATTAAAAGGTCTGCCTGAATATGCCAAATTTATTCGAATTTCAAGCAATAGAGACCCTTGTAAGTGCTTCCTTTGGACTAATCTCCACGTCTTTATATTAATCATAACAATTTCTCTGTACGCCTTTTAGTTTTACCCTTCTGCCTGTTGTGTTCTGGAATAGTAATAAGTCATTTCGACCGTTGTGCTTTCTGGCCTTCAACAGGTGCTTGTCGATCTGCGTAACCATCAAGGAATTTCGAACTGAACTCTTTATTTAATTTACAGTGATAGAATGTTCTCACCCCTCACCTGATGAAAACCGGTGAGGAAGACGGCCGAAACGCTGTGATAATAGCGACAAAGATGAGGACAATAGTAAGAGTGTCAATAATGTCTACAGATATCAAGTCTTATTCTTGTTTAGCGTTTTTTAGTTATTGTCTGCGTTGTTTTCCACTGTCCTGTGTCTGCACTACTTGGACCAGGGTTTGAAACCACAATTACTGTGTCATTAAATTTTTTCACCAAAATCCATGTCATCACTCTAGCCAAAAAAAAAAAAAGAACAAGCAAAAACGAAACAATGAAAACTCTTCATCCATTAAGTATGAATTATATTTCAACCTTACTGAACTTCATTTCAGGACTTAGGATATTTTCACTTTAACATTTCAGAACTGAAACAGTGCAACTACTTAATAATAAACTTACTATTTAAAAAAATTACTATTAATTAATATTTCCTTGACTTTGCATCTGAGCAAAAGATTGTTAAGGTGTAAATTGCTCTCGTTATCCTGTCCATGTCTTAGGATATCTCACATTGTTTTTATTTAGTACGTATAAATAAAAACTGACGAACTTGTAAGCTTGTAGTGAAACTTTATTCAATGCAATTTGACTACTGCCCATAAGTGAAGTGCAGCTTTCCTTTTACAGTCGAGTAGTTCGAGGGAGAGACAACTATGTTTGCCTTCACCACAGTGCTGCTCATTTATTGCTTGCCCTGCTTCCACTAAGCCTGCACTGGATAATAACATATTCGATTAAATTGTTGGTTCATGAATTTGGTGACACACTAATTGTGAGTTCATACCCTAGACAAGTAGTGCAGGCTGAAACTCAGTGTAAACACGACGAGCAATAACTGAACAGTACTAAATATAAACAAGATGAGATATCAGTAGACATGGACAGTGGAACAAGAATAATCTATACCCTTAGATTAAATAAAGAGTTCAGCTCAAAATTCCTTGGTTGCCCGGATCGACAAGCACCTGATGACCGGAGAGCAAACGGCCAAAACGCTGTGATAATAACGACAGAGGTGAGGACAATAAGCAGTGCGTAAATAATGATAACTCTTCATACCAGAAATTCAAACAGCAATTAAGCGATCTTATAATTCTGTTTGCTCCATTCCTTAGTTAGCACGACTCTTACGCCCTGTCAATAACTCGTAAATAGTGAACTATTCCGTTTGGATTGCGTGGAAATACGGAAAAAGACAAATCAGAGATGCTACTTGGTATTAGTGAGAAAATGAAAGAAAAAAGTATTTAACGTCTCTTTCAGTGAAATGGAAAAAAGTTGTTAATTTTTCTTAAAGTAACGACCAGAATTCATATTTATGATTATTATTGCCATATTTTCGAATTTCCAAGTATATTTTATTGCCGTAAAACACGAAAATGAGCTTATCCAATCATTAACTTAAGAATTAAGATTCATCAGAAAATTAAAACAGAAAAACCGTGAAATATTCACGGTTATTTCTAATATTCATAATCCTGTATATAAATCCATCGATTTCTATCTATCAGTCAACAGCAACTATAAATCATATCCATCCCGGAACGAATATCCAAAGGAAGGCGTGCTTCATATTGTAAAGCATATTTTAAAGTAAGACATACTAATATCAAAATATGCTTTGTCATTCGTGCTGTCGGCCATTTTTAAGGAGCTTGAAACTGTCAATTAAGGAAACAGTAAAGAATATACTTTTTAACACAAGGTTTTTGTGTTTCCGTCACAACTAATTAGTATTAAAAGCAAAACATGATAAATCATATATTTGCAACTGGCTACAGCAAGTAGCTAGGGATTCTTTACCAGCAGAAAATGTTGTGGTATTATCGCAGTTATCTGTACTGAGTCTGATCAAGTAGAGAATTAGAATTCGAACAATCCTTTGTTACTCTAACGACAGAGGCGGCGCCATTAACATCGAATAAGCAGAGGATGGGCTAAAGTGACATGACATGGCTTTTCTCATTAACTTAACAGCATTTCGTTAATTTATATTGATCCTGGTATTATTTCTTTATTCTTTTTTTTAACTCACAATTTCCATTGTTCTACATACTTCGTTATCTTTCTTTCTTTCTTTCTTTCTTTCTTTCTTTCTTTCATTCTTTCTTTCTTTCTTTCTTTTATCTAATATTTCTTTTTTTCTTACATTTATATCACTTTTTTCTTTCTTTATTTTCTACACTTTATTTTTCTTACATTACATTTTTTTTTCTTTTTTCTTTCTTTCTTTCTTTCTTATTTTTATCTAATCTTTCTTTTTTTCTTACATTTATCTATCTTTTTCTTTCTTATCCACACTTTCTTAGTCTGTTCTTTCTTTCTTATTTATTTATTTGCCCTTCATTTCTTATATTTATCTAATTTCTTTTTCATATCTTTAACCGTTTTTCTTTTTTTTTTTTTAATATAACCGACTCTTTCTTTCTTTCTTTCTTTCTTTCTTTCTTTCTTTCTTTTCCCGCGATTATTGTTCTTACTTTCCTCTATTCCATTCTATTGTATAAATTTCATCTTTTCATGTCTCATAATACTAACACAAGTCTTTTGCCTTGTTCCAGACGCCGTCATCATCTCCCCTTCCCTTTTTATTCTCCAAAAACTTTCATCTTCTTTCTCATTTTCTTGTCAAACTATCGTTCATGTATAAAACAATCAGCACACACAAAAGGCAAACATCATTTTACTCCTGTTATTTACTGACTGCAATTTGCACAAAAGATTCTTTTTTCTATTGTTTCACAGATTTAGGAAATTCTTCACCGATCGCCGTTTTAAATAAGATGGTTGGTTTTCATAAAAAAAAAAATTTTAAAAAGGGAAAAAATACTACAAAAACAACAACAAAAAAAACTGTGTTCTTTTTATTAGATGTGTGCAAATGTTTCCAGCAAAAACCGGTTTTCAACTGTGCATTCAGTCTCTAGTTTGTCAGAGAGCTGGGTACTTTTGCAAACGACGAATACAAATGGCGCAAACATTCAATCACACAAGTTTTACATGACTAATTAACACATACACGCATCCAGATATTATGTTTTCAACGCGGTTTTATCCTTCAGCAGTTTATAGTTCTGATCTTTCGAGAAGTTTAGGAAAATTTATTTATATAAATAAATGAGTTCTAGTTTACATTATTCCCAATATGACTTAATAGTTAATATATATCTGTACAGATTGCGACTGGTAAATTTTCGCCATTTTATATTTTTAATTTCGCGCATGCGCGTTGTTTGTTTTTAATTTTGTTCGCAGGACAGTACATGTTGTAGCCTTGTTAGGGGCTAGAAATAAATACACAAAGAGTGGAATTGAGTTAAACAAATATACAGAACAGTAATACAAATATATACAAACGAGAGTGTTACAGCAAGAATGTTCGATCCAACTGTCAGAGCTGACTGCTGGAAACTTCGTCTCCAAAAGGCAGTACCTGCTCCAATTTATAGTTGGGAGAGTTAATGGGTGCGTGGGTAAATTACCATAACAGTATAGTAGGGCTAGGTGGGCACAGTCTGTGAGAAAAGGACCACCATGACGCAGTTCACTCCACCAGAAATTTGAAAACATCATGATGTACTACGTGACATTTGCATCGGAAGCTCCAATATGAACATTTCAGAGTGTCTGAGTGTCAGTCTGAAGATAGTACGGAGTATTCAGAAAGAGTTAGATGAGTCTAATGGTGATTACGAAGGTACGGTAGCTCGAAAACTCACTCTGATCATTCTGATAAGAAAATAACTCCCGAATTTGTTGGTGAGGGCTCATACACAAAACGGAGGCCTACATCAAGTGCCTTGAGGAGGTAGTGCTACCCTGGATTAAGAGGGTGGATGCTTGAAGGCATTATGTCTGGCAAAAGGACTCTGCACCATGCCCCTCAAGCAGGAGAGCCCAGTCATGGCTATCAGACAATTTCTGCGACCACATCACCCTTGCATCTGGCCACCTAACTGCCGAGACTGCAATCTCTTGATTATTTGTGGGATTCAGTTGAGCGAGAGATCAACAAAACTCCTTGTAACACCAATGATCTGAAGGCAAGGATTATGGCAGCATCCACTAACATAAACAAGGAGATCGTCCATGAGTTGCAGGAGATTCCGATGGCGATTTTATTTATTTATTTTAAGTTTCGCTAATTTAAACGACAATTTATCCATCGCAAGGTCTATTTGTCAGTGCTTCAATAATTCTATAAGCTGACTTGATTTCTGTAACATTCCTTAAACATTTAATATTAGCGGCTCGACTGTTTTTATATCTTTACTTTTGACCAATGAATGTAAAACACGGCTGAAGTAGTTGATAACTTCACACACACACACACACACACACATACATATTTTACATAAAGCCCTTCGTAAACACATGTATATATATATATATATATATATATATATATATATATATATATATATATATATATATATATAAAAATCTTGGTTATCCATATAGATAATCCCAAGGAGGATGAAATCCGGAGAGCTCAATGTTAAGTCAGACCGAATAATTTAATTTAAAGAAAAAACAAACCACTTTAAGGTTCCATTAGTTATAATTTATTTCACCAGAGATTTTATTTTTCTCTGGATTTTCAGACTTCATTTTCAAAGTTGAAAAACTGAATTTACACTTTTGAAGGGCAGTATTAAGCTTATATAAGATGAACATAGAGGGTGTGAGAGACATGGTTGAGTTTAGAGAGAGAAGGGAGAGATTTAAAATTTATTTTATTTTTATTACAATACTTAATATTGAGAGGGGGGGTAAGGATCAGACACTGACCTATTTAATCGGTCAAATAACTGAATATATATATATATATATATATATATATATATATATATATATATATATATATATATATATAAACCAGCGCATGAAGAGGGATACGCATGGCGTCGAACTTGTAACATTCAACAACAGTCCGTTGCAGTTTCATAACTGGATTTTGCATGTCCCATTCTATATGAGCCACAGAGGAAGGTCAGAAAAACAAATTTTGGGTCACTTCCTGGCAAGATCGACCTTAAACAAATTCACGCTATGGGCACTTACTCCTGTACTGATTATCGTTCACCTTCAACCAGCTCTCTCTTTCGAACGGTGATAGGGAATGGATGACGGGAGCCGCCGGTTTTGGTGAAACTGGAAGTTTCTAGTCCTGATCTTGCACATTGGCGGTGAATGTAGTCATCAATTCCTGGATGCTAGATAAACCATATCTATCTATCTATCTATCTATCTATCTATCTATCTATCTATCTCTCTCTCTCTCTCTCTATATATATATATATATATATATATATATATATATATATATATATATATATATATATATATATTTTGTTGGATAGATGTGAGTTTGTGACCCTGGGTTTCACGCTTTAGCGATCGTCAGACAAACTGATTATTTTTTTTAAAAATGTTGGGTTTATGTAGATTGCATGTATTGGTGTTATTATGGAAGTGGTGGGGGAAACGTCGTCGTTGTGTCATCGTACTAACGCAAACATCGATGTATGCGTTAGTACGATTTTTTTTCTCCATCTGCACGTTTCCGTGGACACTCGTCTGCGAGGGTGGCCCGTTAATCCTTACTCAGAGACATCTGTGTTTCTTTAATACTCACTAAGCCAAGCTATGGTTTATAGTGTCACTATACTGAGGGGACATTAGTTACAGTTTTGGCAATAGAGAGTAAACATTGTGTTATCATTAGTTGAACAAGGACAGTATGCCATAACAGACATTTACAATGATATCTGACCGAGAGCTAGCATAGCCATTGACAGCTCTGGTATATTTTGAATCAACCCGTGTTATAGTTTTCAGTGGTATGACACTATATAAACACACACACACACACACACAGATATAGATATATATATATATATATATATAGCATCCCATGACCTGAAGACCATTTGAGGCGGGAAAATGACAAATCTGATTTCTCCCTTCACAGTGTCTGTATATATATATATATATATATATATATATATATATATATATATATATATATATATATATATATATTAATAAAAAACACATTTTTCCTCATAGAAAACACAAGTCTGAGTTTCGTGCACAACACAATCAATCAATCAATATATATATATACATATATATATATATATATATATATATATATATATATATATATATACATACATACACACACCCACATATATATATATATTTTTATATATATATATATATATATATACCATCCTATAATAGGTAGTGGGAAAGTCCATTAATTTACGGGTGGTAAAAAAATAAAATATATATATATATATATATCCTGACGTACTTTTCCATTTATTCAGACCGGTAAATGTTGCTAATACTGTTTATTATAAACAGAACATTTACTTAAATATTTGTATCTGTAAACATAACTTATAAACAGTAAATATATTAAAATAATTGTCGGACTTAGTCCTTTTCATAATATATGATGCCATTTGTCTACTTTATATGCTTCGAGCAGATATGAGCATTCGAGAGAAATCATGGGAACTTTGTAGTTATATATAAATGCATTCTTCAAAAGACCAGATAGAGCATTGCTGATTTGTACGCTCTTCGTGTCAGAACAGTCTACAGTAGCCCAGGTCTTTTTCTGCAAATCGAGACGTAGGTTCGAACTTTACCAGGGAGCAATTTTCTCGGGTGTGCAGGCCGATAGACTTTATGCTTAATTACTTCAAATGTTATTTTATAGTGCGCAATACACACTGTTTTAAAAACGGGGTATCTTTTTAAAAACGTGAGTCCGCTAAAGATAACGTTTGAAATAGTAAAAATATCGGATTAAAAATAAATCCATTAATTCATTAGAAATTTCATATACATATATATATATATATATATATATATATATATATATATATGTGTGTGTGTGTGTGTGTGTGTGTGTGTGTGTGTGTGTGTGTGTGTGTGTGTATGTGTGTGTGTGTGTGTGTGTGTGGCACATTATATGCTGGTATTGATAAAACATTGTATGGAAAAGTGTCTTCAATATGATAGATAGAGCCTTTACACACTGATAGATACGTTCTTCCGCTGTTTCATGGCGTGTTTTAGAATTTACCGACTCTATCACGTGCATACTAATTTTCACACTAAGAATGAAGATCACATTGGAACGTGGAACTGAGTCACCAAGCAGTGTTCATTCTCATATACACAACTCTATCTATCTATCTATCTATCTATCTATCTATCTATCTATCTAATTATCTATCTATCTATCTATTCATATGCATATACATATCTGAACAAAAAGCAGATGTACGTACACAGATAGATAGATAGATAGATAGATAGATAGATAGATAGATAGATAGATAGATAGATAGATACGAGCATTATAAATTCTGAGGTATTACATCTTTGTGAACGTTTATTTAAGCTTGTATTATGTCGTCATGATGTCATTTACCACACTCAGCATCTAACCGAATCCACGGCAAACTTCGTTTTCCTGCCAACACAGTGACGCGCATGCGCACCCCCACATATACACCTTAATATTCTGCATTTCTATAGCAACAAGTAATGACAACATGTGTTTATGACTCATAGTCTTATTCGATCGATTACACTATCGTTCATCTTTCTTCACCGACCTATTGAATAGGGGACAATTAATAACTTCATCTAAGAATCCTTAATTTTTTATTGAAAAAAAAAAAGAACAATTTAAAGGAAACAAGAAAGATGTATAAAGAAGAGAGAGAGACAGAGACAGAAAGAGAATGAGTGAGGAGGAGGGAAAGAGAGAGAGCTTTTAGAGTTGAATATATTTAGTTGACTAAATTTTCTCAATAGAATGGAAGATAGTGCTGAATGAAAACCTGTTTTTCAGATTTAAATACGTTTAGGGTTTTCAGTCAGAAAAAAAACAGCTTTGAAAATTATAATAATAAAGAAAATCCCTCCCAACTGCGTGCACAGATACATTTTTGATATTTGAAAGCAAAATTAAATTAAATTAAATTAAAACATTAATGTACCAAACCTCCATCCATGAGTTAAATAGCAGAGCGGGCTGTTTAAGAGAAGGAAAACTAAATTACAAGCTGTGGGGAAGACAACGGGAAACCACTTTACAATCTTTCCCAAGAATGCATAGAAATTCGCAGATAATGAAGAAATGGAATCTGTGGAGAACCATGATCGCCTACGTCCCGAAAGAACATGACAATTAGAAACAACAACAAAAATAAAATAAAATATCATGACGAGACCGGAAATTTGGTGGTGTTTACTTCAGTGTTGCAATGTGTATCATCTACCCATTTCGTGATAAAAAGCAGCAATAATAAAGTATAGTAAAATACTGATAAAATAATAGTATTAATGAAGAGTGTGTCGACCCGGATTTTTGTGACAAAAAGTACATTAACATGATCGTGAATAATAATAATAATAATAATAATAATAATAATAATAATAATAATGATAATAATGATGAAAAGGACATTGAAGTCTTAAAAATGTGGCACATGGGAACATCAACAATCCCTGTTGGAGCCCTCGGATTGGTTGTAAAAGATCCCAGTTGACTCATTGGAAGGATTCCTGGAAGCCCATGCCTTAAATAAACACAAAAAATTGTTCTCACGAGTACAGCCCATACTTTACGAAGGGCTTTATCTATGTAAAATATGTGTGTGTGTGTGTGTGTGTTTGTTGGTCAGTGCAAAATATCATGATGACATTTCTAAACTTAGGTCTCTGGGAGGGACCCTGAAAGAAATATGTACGCACCAGAAATCAAAGTAAATAATAATAATAATAATAATAATAATAATAATAATAATAACTGACATGGCACTTCCTGCACACTGTGATGTATCTCTGAAGACCTTCAAAAAACTGTCAAAATACATGGACCTTGAAATCGAAATCTCAAAAATGTGCCGCATGAGGACATCAACAATTCCAGTTGTAGTTAAAGCTCTCGAATTGATTGGAACAGATTCTAGTAGACTCGTTGAAGGAATTCTTGGTAGCTCATGCCTTAAAGAAGTACAAAAAATTGTACTCACAAGTACAGCTCACACCTTACGAAGGGTTTATCTACGTAAAATCTGTGCGATCTTAGGTTGTCTTTGTTTGTTTGTTTTTATTGATCAGTGGAAAATGTCATGAAGGTCTCTCGTTTAGACCCGGAAGAAAATGTGTATACAATAGAAATCAAAGGAAATAATAATAATAATAATAATAATAACAACACTATGCGTCTCTGCACATGAATGATAGTAGTGGAGGACCATCATCGCCGGGTATCGAGATGGTTATTTTTTTTTAAGTGGGAAAGATAGAGCAACCAAGGCAATTTAGGAGTCACATCTAGATACTTGGGAACACACTCGGTCGGTCACTGTCCCAGTGGGGATGACTTACCTGACCCGAAGGAATTTCTAAATGGGCCCCATTTGCAAGGCTATGCGCTGCTTTTTATCAAAACCTGTTGCTATATGACGCACATTTAGCTGTCATGCATGTGTCTAGTACATTATGACCAAATCTGTTGTCATGATGGGTATATTGAACTTCTTATATTTGTATTCCATTGTCACTTTGTTGTAATAATAATAATAATAATAATAATAATAATAATAATAATAATTAAAGAGTGGGTCAATATCTGCACTGGAAAATATGCAAATTTTACGGAAAGGAAACCACAAGAAACTGGTATGAACATCACCCAGACCCGGTTACAAAGATGGGACCTATAGCAATTTTATGGGACTTTACAATACACACAGACAGAACAATCAAAGCTAAGGGCCTAGATATCGTGATCAAAGGCCACAGAAATATAATGTACTTTCTTATTGACATGGCAGTCCCTGCAGATTGTAATGTGTCTTTGAAAATCTTCAAAAAAACTATCAAAATACAACGATCTTGAAATGGAAATCTAAAAAAGTTTTGCACATTAGGACATCAGTATTTCCAGTTGTAGTCGGAGCCCTCGGATTGATTACAAAAAGTTCCTATAGGCTCATTGAAGGGATTCCTGGTAGCCCATGCCTCAAAGAAATAAAAAAAAATACTCACAAGTACAGCACATACTTTACGAAGAGCTTTATCTATGTGAAATGTGTGTGATTTTATATTTTTTGTCATTTTTACAAAAATGATCAATGGAAAATTTCGTTAAACGATTTTTAAGCTTAGGTCTCTGGTTGGGATCCGGACGGAAATGTTTATACAACAGAAATCAAAGTCAATGATAATAATAATTAATTGGAACTAAAATGAACTCAAGAAAATTGATGTAAAATTCGCAAACAAGACACATGCAATAGAATACCCCATTCTAAGGCAGATATTGGCCGTCAGTGTTTGCCAATGAGAAGTGGCGAGAGGGGCATGATTCAACTGAAACTGTGTTACAAAATTTCAAACAATGGGATTTTATAAGTATCTTGCAGCTATACAAGATTGGATGTTACGTCTCGCAATAGAAAGTTTTATCAAAAGAAGCCCATAAATATGCAAACTAATTTGGGTTAAATGTTTGAAATAGCGCCGAAGAAAACCGTCAAAAAAACATCAAGAGAACCGAAACAAGAAACGAAAGGTCAAGGCCAAACGCAAATAGAAGATAGATGGCGCTAAAAGCATCTACATAGTTCCTTTATTGGAGCACAAAATGCAGATGAAGTTCAATCCGCAATTAATCAGTGGCTAAGAAGTTCAGGATTTAAGGGTGAGACTTAAGGATTTATTCTTGCTGTACAGGACCAAAGCCTGCTTAACCCATTACTTGCCATGAGCCCCATTTGGGGACCTGTTAAAATTAAACTCACTACATGTTATTCCTTGTATTTACATTGAATTGCTTATATACATTGCAATTGCAGAGGTATATTTTACAACACTTAGCCTTTAAAGTTTTTATTATTAGCCGTAAGAAGACACTTTCTGTCGTAATTTTACATTTCACGAGTAGAAAAATAATGATGACTATATTGAAAAGTATTTTTTTTATTATTTCTAATCAATATTATTTTTGGATGTTTTATACACATATATATTTGATGTTCTAGTTTCTACAAAAACGACAATGGTAACTACTTAAATCAAACATAAGGAATAAATAAACTCCTAAGATACCTGTTTGGGTCAAAAATGCGCATTAAAAAAATGGTAGTTAATGGGTTAAATCACCAAGCTAATATCTTGCATAATAGTATGAACCCAAAATATAATTTTTGTGGCCAATGCTTTGAAACTATTGATCACCTTATCTCAGGATACTCAATACTCACACTCGGTGAGTACAAAAATCGTCATAACAGGGTAGGTCAGTATTGGCATTGAAAAATATGTCATAAAACAGCTGCAAACTGGTATGAACGTCATCCTGAATCTGTAGTCAATGGAACATATGTCAGCATCCTCTAGCATTTTTCTATAACATAGATAAAACAAAACAAGCAAATAGCTGAGACATTATTAAAGATGCAAAAGAAAAAGTTTGCTTATCGAGCGTGCCAAGTCACAAAAACATCTCTTCGAAGGTTTTTGAAACACTGGGAGTTGGAAAAAATGTTGCACTTAAAAAACGTAAAATTGTTTCTATTATGGTTGAAGCTTTGGGTCTGATAAAGAAAGGAACTTAATAACAAATCAACAAAATCCCTGGTACACCATCTCTCCAAGAAATCCTCAAAATAGTTCTAATAAGCACAGCCCATATCCTGCAGAGACTTGTCCATTTAATTCCTTTGTTAATATCTATCTTTTGTTTGATTAAGTAGAAACTTAAATCCTTCTCTTGCACGAGGTTATTGGTTATGAACCGACGTGGGATAAACGCTTCATAACCAACAACTTAGGGCAAGTGACGGATTTGATTTTTGACAAAAATATAGTTTAAATGTATGTTATATTTATGAGTAAAAGTGCTCAATATCAGAGATAGAGAATATGTGCATATAGAAGAATGTTCAGGCGAATCCACGGAATGTTTGGATTTTTTAAAATGTTTTTATGGGTTTTATTTTCTAAACACGGTCAGCAAATTGTTAATGAGTATTGGCTTTTCCTTTTTTATTATTAGTGCTTCCATTATTTTTAATATATTTTCTTTCACGTGTGGATTTATAACTTCAGACAGATACATAAAACCCCATAAATTCAGTTAAAATTTTAAAAAATAAAAACCGTCCTTGATAGTGACCAAAAGAAGAGCCGAAAGCGCTCATATATTCTGGACTTCTAAAAAGCTTTTGCACACTTTGTATCGAGAAAAGAAAACACTTGTACGAACACAAAAAATTAAATAAAAAGACCAAAACTATGGAGAACTAAAACGTACTCAATACTCAGTCGTAATTGATTTCGGAGACAAGCTTACTAACCATTACATCACACCGAAGGGGCCGAATTATTAATATATATATATATATATATATATATATATATATATATATATATATATATATAATTGCTATACAGTATTATGTGTATAGACGTTCCTGTTTGTCTATTACACTTTCCCTTTCCTTTGAACAGAAAGAATATAAGAATATATATTAAAAAGAACTTGCATGTTATGATTTTGTTTGGATTCAAATACATGAATATTTTAGAACACATTCTTACAAATAAGCTCCTCCCCGGCGAATAATGGACATTCGGAAGCATAATTCTGACATATGTCGTAGAAGTATCGAAATATTAGTCCTGTAATTATGCCATGCATGTTAAATTTTAAATTACTTACAAACATAAAGATCTAAGCCTTAACTGAAAGAGGACAGAATGCAGGGTTGTCAGTAAAAAGAAACAGTCTTAGGTGCATGTTATATATTGGGAAC